>JAXBDA010001257.1:0-58411 GCA_036023075.1 Gaultheria prostrata
CACCAAATCCTTCACCAAATTTGGTTTTACTCAAATTCTTCACCAAATTTGTTCAACACCAAACCCATCATCAAATATGCAACGGCTCTATTATTTTTCACTGGTATTTACAGTTCTGCCATTGAAGCCATTTTCCTGCAGAAGAGCTTCTCACTGATATTTATTGTTATGCCATTGAAGACATTTTTCTGCAGAAAGCTTCATTCAATTCAGTTCCTACTATGTGTTTACTTCTATTTACTCCCTTCACCCAACCACACCTGCCATTCCAACCACCCCTACTATCTAAAACATAAATTTCCTAGGTGAGAGTTAACTACACCTTGAACCCAAGAGGAGGAAGACTTCTTGTGTAGGTTGAGATTTTTCTTTCTGACCAAGAGGAGGAAGACTTCTTGTGTGGGTTGAATACTTCTTGGAGGATGCCTTCTTTTTTATCCTGCAGCTTTTGATCTCAAAGAAATTTGCGAAAGTAAAGAAGGGAATGGAGGGAAAAGAAGGGGAATGGAGGGAAGAAAAATTGGGAAAGTAGAAAGTGAGAAAATTTTGGAGCCATAATGAAAAAAAAAAACTATTTTGACAAAACGTTGGGATAATTTTGGAGCCAAAATGAAAAAAAAAAAACTGTTTTGACACAAGGTTTTAACTAGAATTTTGTAAGAGAGTGGTTCCCCATTGGAAGGAGGGATACCAAATCAAGTTTTTATCCAAATTTTTACTCAAATTTGAGTAAAAATTTGGGTAAGGAGTGGAGATGCTAGGGGTTGATCCAATTTTTTGTTTTTACAAATAATTTTTTACTATATTTTCACGTTCTACAAGACATATGGTTCTCTCACAAACATCAATCTAAAAAGTCAAAAAGACAGTAAAAGACAGTTTGGTAAAAAAGATACTCCGGTTTTCCTCTAACAAAAAACAGCCACCACAAATATTACTCTTCCTCCTTCCCCTCCCACCCTAGGGTTTCAATACCCTTGCATGGTGGTGGGAGGCGGGAGGGCCATGGTCAGGGGCGACTCCAATGTAAAAGAAGGGGTGTCAAGTGAACCCACTCAAAAAAAAAAAAAAATTTGTAAAAATTACTAAGGATAAGTTTTATTTTTTATTTTTGGACCAACCACTACATGACACCACTACAAAAAAACCGGTTGAACCCATTCTTTCACGTGATTCCTGAACCAAAGGAAAAAAACATTGGCCTAAAGAGTTACTCCCACATGATTGAAAAACGAGAGGGAGAGGCAGACGATTTTCTCAAATCGGTTCTTGAGTGCTTCCGAGTTTATTAAAACGATTTATTCAAGTAAATCTCACTCAATTCATTGAGAGGATTAAGGATGGGATGATTGAGGAATATAGAATGATATAGTAAGGTAATTCCTTCTTATTTTTAGTTTTCATTTGAGGATTTAAGGTGCATAAATCCCCAGTTGTATTAACTGATTTCTATCTTTAAGTATCTCAATAGTTTGATTTTTATTGTTTTACTTGAGGTCCGTGTATGCTCTGCACAAACCCGTAAGTTTCATTCCTCACTCTCGTTTGTGTCTTTGCTTTTGGTTTTTATTTTGATAGTCTATGCATTTGGGTTTGGGTAGTTTAAGGTTTTTTCAAGGGTTTTGTTTCCAGAAATTGTGTAGGGTTTTGTTTCAGAATTTGGAATTTTTTTTATAGGGTTTTATTTTCGGATTTTGGTGATTTTTTTGATGGTCTTTTTTTTTTCCCGGGAGTTGGGGGTTTTCTATAGTTATTTTGTTTTCTATGGTTTTGTTGAATACTCTTAGTTACCAGGTCTAAAGTTGTCAAAATCTCTTGTTCGTAGATTCATTTGCTTATGTAGTAGATAATGCTAATTAAGGTCACAAAAAAATATTAAATGACACCATTAAACAAATTCCCTGGAGTCATCACTGGCCATGATACTATTTCTTTTCTCCGTTCGTTCCCTTTTCTTTTCCTTTTCCTTTTCCTTTTCTTTTGTCTCTCCAGATCAACGACTTGTCGTCTGATCTGAGAGGGTTATGTCTCTCGCTTTGTGAGAGTTCAGTGGCGACTCCAGAATTTTTATCCAGCACTGACAAAAATACGTAGCGTGTCTATGATGAAAATCTGTATGCCAAAAAAAGAAAAAACTCTGACTAGGCAAAAGAGAGAGATACATATACATTTACATCGTTTGACAAAAAGAGAGACTCCAACATATTATAACATCTCACGACGAGTTTTCATATTTTGGCGAATGCAAAAAGGACAACTTGTTGTTGGCTTCTTCTCTCTAAATATAAAAATGAAAAACTCATTCTTGCAAAATCTGTTTTGAAGAGGGGCTGTCAAACATACAAAACTTGAAAAAGAGAAAATAAAAAACCAAAAATAGGCTCCCAAATACCCCCTTAAAGTTTAACCAAATGCAATTCCTATTTTCTTTCCCAACAGAAGTTGTAAACAAGGTTCAACAGATTATTTTTAAATGTGTAATACTCCATTGTCCTTAAATGTGTATTATATATTGGGCTCTTAGCTTGTTTTGTTTTGTTAGGTTCTACAACAATTTGGTTCAAATTTAGTAGGAAATATTTATTTTAACTTCGCACGAGTAACCTAGTGCCGACAATACTAAAAGAATAAAATTACCACCGACATCTTAATCATAATGCTCTATCGGTTGGAAAGAAAGAGCATAATGCTCTCTACTAATTTCTTCACGGTGAAGGAATGTGTCTACTCTTTAACAAACAACTCAGATAAGAAATGTCTCTTGTCTATATTAGTCTAAGGGGTTAATCCAATTTTTTTTTTCAATGTATTTTTTGAACCGCTGGTATAATGCTTGCGTCACTCCTGTGAGAGTTGTTAGTTTCATCTATAGATTGGGTACTTTCAGGCGTGGTTGTTTTACAATGATAATTGTGCCGCCAGTGTTCTTACCCAACATGATATTGCTGGCAGGGCAATTCGTGGTGGCTTTGAAAATCTATAGTTTTGGGAGTTCATTGATGCGAGCATACTTGGTTGGAGTATTCGTTACTCCCTCCGTCCATTTTTAAGTGTGTTACCTGAGAATTTAAACTATTTTTCTCTCACATCAACTTTTACAACTTTTACATCTACTTTCCATTACTTACCCTTATCAATATAATAATACACACTAACTTTTTAAAAAAGAATCTAATTTTAAGGATAAAATAGAAAATGTACCCACTAACTTTTCAAAACACACACTTATTAAGGGACAACCCAAAATGAAAATATATACACTATAAAAGGGACGGAGGGAGTAGTTTTTTATGAGAGCAAACAAGAAGATTATATTAATAATAACCTAATGACAGTTACAAAACGGAATTCATTACAAAGGTTTTGGACAAAAGCCAAACTAATCATCTAAATAGAGAACAAGAAACGCACAAAAAGGATATGTTTTGCACTACATGTACATGAACAAAAGGATATGTTTTGCACACTTTTAAGTGCCATATTAGGTTGCATTTGTTGAAGTGAGTGGGGTAGCGCAATGTTTAAACGCGTTAAACACCTACGTGGATTTCAGGTGTCATGCGGGCACCCGTTAGCGCAATTCCAATTCACGTTTTATAGGTAGCTGAATCTCAAATCGCGCTAAAGAGTATTTTTACAAATAATTTGAAAATAAGAGTATTTCGCCAATTTATTTGGAGAGGAAGATTACTTCGACGGAAAACCCCAAAAACACCCACAAAGCCACTCCCTTTCTGTAACCCCTTCTCACCCTCCTCCGCATGTTATCGGAGCTCCGGCTCCACTTAATCACTGAGCCCTAATTTCCAATCATCACAGCCATACACATATACCGAAACATTTCTCATTTCCTCATCATATCTACTCAACACCCAAAAAACAAAAATGTCCAAACCTCGGGCAAAAATCGGCGCATGGGCTGCCGACGTCGAGGCCGAGGAGGCGGCGGCGGAACAGGCCGCCGCTGCGGCTGCAGGGCCGATCTTTCCCAGCCTGAAAGAAGCAACCTCCACCAAGCAACCGAAGAAGAAGAAAATGAGCTTACAAGAGTTCACCATGCAGCAACAGGCCTCCGTCAACCGGAGAGATTTAAACGCCGGTTTAACCCCGGCCGAGATGCTCCGCCTCCCGACCGGGCCGAAGGAGAGTTCGGCTGAGGAAATGGACTACAGACGCCTCGGCGGAGGGTTTTCGAACTACGGCCGCGACCGAGACGGCGGCGGGGATAGGGATAATACTCGTAGATCCTACGGTGGATTTCACGACGATCGTACGGCTCGGCCGTCTAGGGTTTCTGATTTTGACCAACCGTCTAGGGCGGACGAGGTGGATAATTGGGCAACGGAGAAGAAAATCCTACCTTCTCTTGATTCTGGGCGCAGTAGTCGGTATAGTTCTCTCGGTGGCGGTGGTGGGGGTGTATCTAGGGCTGATGAGGTGGATAGTTGGGCAGCTGGGAAGAAGCCTGTAGTTCCGGTCAGGTCTTTGAATTTCGGTTCTTCTTCTCGTGATACGGGGAGGGAACCGGACCGGTGGGTTAGGGGAGTAGGGTTTGGAGACGGGGATTCGGGACGTGAACGCCCTAAATTGGTGTTGGATCCGCCACGGGGTGATGGAGGTGGGGTGGTTGAGGTGGTAAGAACTAGTAGGCCGAGTCCTTTTGGGGATGCGCGGCCTAGGGAGGAGGTTTTGACGGAGAAGGGGTTGGATTGGAAGAAACTGGATTTGGAAATGGAGGGGCGGAAATCGAGCAGGCCTACGAGTTCACAATCTAGTAGGCCGTCGAGTTCACAGTCTAACCGGTCAGAGAGTTTGGGATTGTCTAGGCCTAAGGTGAATCCTTTTGGGGATGCAAAGCCTAGGGAGGTTTTGCTTGAACAGAAAGGTATGGATTGGAGGAAAATCGATTTGGAGTTGGAGCATCGCGGTGTTGATAGGTTGGTACTTACATTTTCCTGAACCATGTTTGATCACATCTGATCATAAAGTTACTCTTCACAGAAAAAATGTGATGAAGTTGTTCTTATTGGTTTATGGTTGTCAGCTATTTGTAAATGCTTTGGTGGTGAACTTACTAGTAGTCATCAGTGTTTGTCTATTTTTGACCTTGTAGATGTTATTTGAATTGTCATTGTGTGTGACTCACAGTCAGGGAATGCATACAGTAAGTTAAGAAGAACTTGAAGTATGGTTGTGAGATTGTTAATATTGCCCTCAACCTCTAGGCCCATGTTTTCATGTCACATGATTGGCAGTCCGTTCAGGAATCTCTCAACTGGTGTTTAAATTAGATTGTTGCAGATTGAAAAGAGTACCTTACAGAAGCGATACTGACCACTAAAGGCACTGTCCAGTACAAAGCAGCATGAATGGATAGTCCATATAAGTTTTAGCAATGTGAATAAACAAATTATTGGAAGGTTTTCAAGAATTGTTTCCCATTCATAGATTTCATCTTTTATGGTTCATGCATCTACAAGGAGGAAGTGTTTCCCATCTGTGATTATTTGTACTATTGTGACTGCATTGCTCCTTCCACTTCCTGAAGTGTGCTCCTAACTGAATCCAACTCAAAACCAATTAGCAAAGCATGAAGAAGCGCTCCGATCTCATTGTTAGAATTTGTACGTGCAACCTTTGACTCGCATGTGGAGTGGTCAACAAAGGATCCGGAACACACTGATCACACGAAACAAAGTGCAACTATGACACAAGCAAAGGGGAAAATGCCTCCGAAAACCTAGCTCTGATACCATATTAAAGCATCCAACTCAAAACCAATTGGTAATGAGTGGCGAGGCCGCCCAAGCTCATATACTAGTTTTCGAGGTCATAATTAACCGATGTGGGATAATTTCCAACACTCATATGCTAGCAAGGCAGGTGCTATTGATGCTCGGTGTGGACTAGCTCCATCACTCTCTTTTGTAGGTGACTAGTACTTGCATGTGGAGCGGTGGACTGTAGAATGTGGGGATATAATCCAAGATGTAACAAAATGCACCTGTGGGACACAAAAATAGGGAACAAATTCCTACTAAAGTTAATAAACTAAGATGGGAGGTCACTTCGAAAAGGGTTCCAGAGCTTCAAAGATGTGTTAATCATTGCCTGTAACACATAACATGTAATGCCCATTTCTTTTGATGAAATCATCTTTGTATTTGTGTCCATTGCTTGGTTTCAACAGACCTTGAACTTGCCATCATATTCTTCTTTCTTTAAAAATTTTCAGAGATGCTTTCTGCCACTTTTAGTAATTTTTTCCCATCAGGAAGAATCTTCCTAGTACTTTACAGAGTTGGGCTTCATTTATCTGTTGGTTTTTCTGTTTCGAAGCTCATTTTGCGGCATGTTGCCTTTGCTGATTCCTTACAGAGCATCATACTGTTAGCTGCATGCTTGTGCACACTATGGTGATATATTTGCTTGCCAATCAAACACGAGCTTACAGTAAACTACTAAACCAAATCAAGCTAACTAGATGATAGACATCTTTCTTGGTCTCTAAATGGTGCGAAATGTTTCAGGCCTGAGACAGAGGCGGAGAAAAACCTGAAAGAAGAAATAGATCATCTAAAGAAGGTACTCGAGAATGAATCTGTTTCAAATCCCAATAGAGAATCCGTGGAGGGGTCCCCAGATGATCAAAGCAGTTTACGTGATAAAATGAATAGTAAAGAACGGGAATTGGAACTGCTGATCCGGGAATTGGATGACAAAGTCCGCTTTGGTCAGAAAGCTGAAAGGCCTGGTTCTGGATCAGGTAGGGTTTTTCCCTTTCCTGAAAGAAGACCACCTTCTCAGTCTGGGTTGTTTGAAGATTCCAGACGCATGGAGGTCATGGAGAGGCCTCGATCACGTGGCACTGGGGATATGTGGGCAAGACAGTGATGATAGAAGAGGATACGAAGGTGGCAGGGAAAGAGGATTTCTGGGCAACAGGGGCATGGACAGGTATGTAATTGGAATGTGACCAATTGCTCATTTGAGTTTCAATTTTTTTGTACTTTTGCATGAGAGTTCAGGTTGACAGAAAATGCATCTTTTTTTGATAGGTTAGATGATGACCATGATTATGAATGACATGCTTGAACATTTGAGTGTGATAAGCATCAAAGATGTGTGCCTCATTTATTCATAGCATGATTAGCTTTTTGTTTGGTTTGTAAACATGATAGCTGCAACTCAAAAAACAGTGCCCATTGACATTGGGAACTTAATAAAAAGTAGTCACGTTTTTGGATTGGATCATACACGTGTTAAGTTACCAATTGTCCCAAAAGGTGAAGCTGTTAGGAAATGGGCACAACAATGTATATGAAGTTAATTCGACAACATGCATGTATTGTGCTAACACATGCATCTTGAAAAAGATCATTATGCCATTAGGTTTCTGAAGGATGTTTGGGGCCCTCTGGGCTCTAACCGTATCACTCTAAACATAGGATGAGATAAAATTCATCATGAAAGATGGTCCAACCCAGTATTGAAATGATTGGACTATATGCTATAGTTGTATTCTATCCACCTATTTTCCTTCGAAGATCTGTTTCGAAAATTTGTACAACAAATAGCGGGTACAACTCAACTGTAGGAGGACACAAGTTAGTGTCGCGTATAATCTTGGGGAATTCTTTTGTATAACGTGTACAACTCAACTGTCTTTGTCTACATATAGTGGTTGCTGTGCTTATTTTTACGTTTAAAATTGTATCATCTTGTTTGTTGATACTTGTTGAAACATGTTTTACCTGTTTGAGGTCTTCAACCATCGGATAATATAATGCTCCTTTACAAGGCTTTAGTGCCCTCGATGGAAATTATTTGATTAACTGGGCTGATGGCATTAGTGAATTCCATAATCCTAGATTTTTACTCACACGGGAAGTATTTTCTCTTAGGTGATATATATATATTTTTTTGAACAGCTCTCTTAGGTGATATATAACGCAAGGCTGTTATGTAGTCCTAAAAAAAATTGTTTCAATGCGCTTTGACTCTTCTCACATGTTTCTTTCAAGTGGAAATCAAGGTTCTTAATACCGTACCGGACATAGTACCCTTTTTTTGGTAGTGGTACGGTACGTACCAGTACCGGTGTTGTACCGAGTGGCGAGTACCGTTCCAGATTTCCTGTTATTAATTAAGATATATTAAAAATCTATGTGTTTAGTTAAAAACTGAACCTTCATTTGTATAACCTAACAGTATTAATGCTGAATACTTAGGATTTGGCAATTTAAATGAATGAAGTAGGATAAAAAAAGGTCTAAAAGAACTAGATGTAGGATAAATGGGTGTGCTCTATTGTAGACTAACTGATTTCCAAAATTGATACACATCTCAATGAAACTATTCCACTCCCCAGGTGATGCTCATATTCCCCAAAACTGTTTTTGTTTGTTTCTAGGTACACCGGAAATTTATTTTTCCCAACGCAACTTTTATTAGTACCATTTGGACTGCTAAATACTCCAGTAAAGAGCAGACGATTCCTCAGCCGTACGTGATGAACCCTCAACTCTCTCTCGTCCACTCCATTAAACTTACCCACTCTTCTTCACCCCTCTCCTCTTTGTAAATCTTGTGGGTTGTGTTTTTTTTTTTTTTTTGAAAGATCAATATTACACGTGTGGCACTCTTTATCAAAGACTCACAATTTCAGATCTGAAAGGAATTAGGACCTTCCATTGTGTCTCTTTTCGTGAGCTGCCGGAATACGGCGGAAAAGACGTTGGCTCCGATCTTCTTCTTCTCTATTTCCCTCTTTCTCCTTTTATTTCACTGGCTGGAACATATAGCCGGAAAGGCCGAATCTCGCTGGTGCAGGACGGTATACGCCGGAAAGTTCGACGAAACGGAATCAGCCCTCAACTGTACCTGTTTCTCTCCAAAACGGTACCCAGTACGGAACGGTATTCAAATCCTTGGTGGAAATTGGCAGAATCACTGCCAAGAGGTCTTGCTTCTAGTGTCAACTTGGGTTTTGAGCACAGGGGATATGATCCTCGCATAAAGTTAAAGTTAGGATTGTACCTAGTCCTAGTCTTTGTCCTTACCCAGGAGGAGTTTTTCAGTGCCGAGCAGGCACCATCCTTTGTGGTGCCCGAGCACACATCTCGGCCGTCCAAAACACTTTTGGACGGCCGGATTGAGAGAGAGAGAGAGAGAGAGAGAGAGAGAGAGAGATCTGGGCGTCCAAAACACTTTTGGACGGCCAGATGTGCGTGTACGGGCACCACGTGGTGCCCGCTCGGCATACAAAATTTTTTCCTTACCCAGTGTTGAGACAGAGATTCAGAAGTTTGTCTTTATATATGACGTTTCTTGATGGTGGGATTCTACTCTCCTTGTTCTGTACAGTAATTTATTTGTTTTTATTTGGTATTCTACGGAACAAGAAGTCTACACGAATTTCATGCCTTGTAGTCTTTATAACAATGAAAGAAGCAGTAGCAGCTGCTAATAGCGTTGAACATTTTCATGCGCGGCGTTTTGTTAATGTTTATCATCTTGTTGTTTGGCAGGTCAAGGTCGAGGGAGAGATGGTGAGCTCCAGGTGGTATGTATTTTTTGGCTTCTCTACTTTTGGGACAAGAACGAATATTTTGTTTATTTTTCCCCCTCGATTTTGCTGAGGAATGGGTTTAGGGTTTTTTAGGCACATGAATTCTGTCTCTGATCTATTGTTACTATTGAAGCTCTGTAAATATTTGAACTTTTTCATCCCCCATTCTTTGCATCTCTTGTGTTTATTGTTATGCTAGGAACACAACCATCCGGACACAACACCGAATGGTTGTGTTCATCATTTTTGTGGATTTTAGAAGTGTTTAAGACGAATGGGGCACCCGACCGGTGCTTGTGAACGTGCAATCATTTGAAAAACCAGCCGACGAGTGCTTACCAACGTGCAATCACTCGAAAAACAACCCGACGGGTGGCCAACGTCCAATCAGTGAAAAAACTGGGATATTGCAATAGACTTTTTCTGTGGTTCTGTCCAGTGAAAGTCCAAGCAGAATGCTTGATATTGTTGGCTCAGGAAATGGCCTAGTTATCAACTGGAGTATTGTTTTTGCTCAGGAAACCGAATTCAGAATCACATGCTCTGTTTGCTTTGATGTCAGATATACTCCCCAACAAAATATTTTCATGGAAAATTACTTACGCGTAAAACAATTTCTTGACTTTTATTTTTGGTGGTTTGCCTAAATTCTTAAAATTACAGTTAAAATTTTGATGGAGAATGTTCCCACTTGAGCTTCAGTGAGGAGATGGCTGGGCGCTATAGTGTATACATTCGTACAAGTGGATCAAATCCAGTAAAATGACTTCCGGAGTACACAGACATAAGTCAATTTATGTCCGTTCACTCGGTTTTTATTCAGCCAAATACTGGAAATTTGGAAACCATTTTTGGAGAAAACATTTTCAGCCCAAACAAAACGGAGCCGTATGAGGTGAAATTTAAAAAAAAAAAAAAATGGCAAAGGAGAAGAAGAAAGCTAATGACAGACAAGAAGTAGGGGCGGATGTACATTGTTGAGGAACCGTCTCCTGTCCTGTTTTGTTTTAGGGCATCTTTAACCCATCTCTATTCCTCTAAAATGGAGGATGGATGTGACACAATAAGGGGAGATTTTATAATTTATGTTTTCTTTTCTTTATTTTTTGTACTTTTTTGGGGAATCTTAGAGAGACCCACTGTCTTTTTAAGAGATTCGGTCCAAAACCTTCAAATATAGAGGATCAAATTTCATTTTGTTCTCCTATCTCTATTTTTAGAGGATGGACCCCTCCAAGATTCTCCCAAAAAAATATAAAAATTGAAGAAAATAGGACATTAATTACAAAATCTCTCACATCCATCCTCCATTTTGGAGGAATAAAGATGGGTTTGAGATGCTCTCGGTCCACAATAATGTTACAAAACAGTCATTTTGTAGAGCTCTTCTACAAGGTTTTCCAAGTAAAAAAATTAATTTGATCCAACATCAGTTAGGTACATGATGAGAACAAATTTGTACAAGGAAAATCGGATAACAAAATAATTTGACACTCAAATTGCACACTTTTTTCTTCTACAAATTTATTTTGTTCTGTACCTATCTATATTCGACCAAGTTAATTTATAAATTGATTTTTTTTATTATAATCAAAATAATATAAAAAACTTTCTTGTTTTTTTGGACCATCTAATTCTTAATTTTTCGGATCTATTTCTATATCTCAACTTTACTTGTATGGTCGATTTATGATTCTTAATTTATAAATTGGTTGTTTATTATTACCAAATAATATAAAAAAGAATTCTTAATTTTTCTTTATTTTTTAGTGTTGTGAAGAAACTTTTTAGAACAAAGTCATCTATTCTACTCCCTCTGTCCCTTTTTAAGTGTGTTGCCTCGTAATTCTAACTTATTTTCTCTCACATCAATTTTATGACTTTTACATCTACTTTCCACTACTTACCCTTATCAATATAATAATACCCACTAACTTTTCAAAAAGGAATCTACTTTTAAGGGCAAAATAGGAAATGTACCCACTAACTTTTCAAAACACACTTATTAAGGGACAGTCCAAAATGAAAATATCTACACTATAAAAGGGACGGAGGGAGTAATATATAAAGGGAGAGCACCAGTTTGGTGTCTCTTTTTTTAGAAGCTCTGTCACAAAAGCGATTGTCATTACTCTTTCCGTCCCTTTTATAGTGTAGACATTTCCATTTTGGGCTGTCCCTTAATAAGTGTGTGTTTTGAAAAGTTAGTGAGTACATTTCATATTTTGCCCTTAAAAGTAGATTCCTTTTTGAAAAGTTAGTGGGTATTATTATATTGATAAGGGTAAGTAGTGGAAAGTAGATGTAAAAGTTGTAAAAGTTGATAAGAGAGAAAATAAGTTTGAATTACGAGGTAACACACTTAAAAAAGGGACGGAGGGAGTACTATTTAAAAAAAAAATGGTTTCTTCACATACACGTCATCTAACTACCAGGACAAGGATGCCAAATTACCCTTGCCCCAACGGTAGTACCGGCTTTGGGGCAAAGCCCAGAAGGCCCGGGCTTTTTGCCCCCAAAAAAGTCCAAAATTAAGGGCGCCAAGTATATTAGGCCTTTTTGTATGTGTATATAGTCCGATTAGTTTTTGCATATGGACTAGGTATAAGTAAGCCCAATACAAGATTTAGGGTCCCAAAAATAAGATGACATAATTGAATATCATGTAACTTAATGCCTAATTCTAGACTTTCAGTCTTTGATTAAAATACTAGATGTTGTGGGAATATGGAAAGCAGGAAGAGAAAGAATCAAAGAAAACAAATTTAATATTCTCCACGCTCAACGGCGAGAAGCCAAGAATCAAGATTGAGTGTGGAATTCACAAAACAAAAATCTAAAATTTGGGCCCATTTTATGATGAATATTTGTTGAACGAAATTAGCTTGAAAATATAAAGAGACTCATTTTGGGATGCTTTGCGGGAAAAAACCATAAACTGTTTTTTTGGTTGTCTTTATTCAAATTTTTTATTTTTTTTACATTTGTTAGTTCTGCATCAAGTTTTCGTTGTTTATTGACGAGACAAATCCAAAAAGTATAAAATTATAATCGAAAACTATTTTTTTTTAATAAAGCCAAAATTAATCCAATAAATTGGTTTATTTGCAGCTTTATTAAAAAATAGTTTTAACCACAATTTTATAATTTTTAGATTTGTCTCGACGAGACACATCAATAAATCATGAAAACTTGATCCAAAATTAACAAATGCAAAAAAAAATAAAAAATTGAATAAAGACAACCAAAAAACCAGAAAATCAGTTTATGATTTTTTTCCCAATCAGTTTAAGACTTTGCTTTCGGTCTCCAATGCCTTAAAGCCGGCTCTGCCGAACTGCCCACACACGTTGCCATGGAATTCCTCCATCAGATTCCACTTGTCAACCCCGCAAACGCTTACAGGTTCCAGACTCCCAATTGTTTCTCATCTTCTCCGTTCCAGGTTCCAAGACTCCCAATTCTTCTAAATGCTCATAGCCACCGCCATGACCAATTGGATAACTGCAACGTAATTTTCCTCTTTTTCCTTTTCTTGCTTTGTTAAAAAATTTGATTAGTGAATTTTACTTTACTCATTTACATTAGGATACTCCAAGGGTTGCTTTTATTTTTTCTTTACATTACTCCACAGTCATATACTTCTGCACCCACATTAATTGGTAGATGCCGTCAAAACCGAAGGCCATGTGTATTGGAAATCTTTGGGTTCTGTTTTGAATGATTTCTCCTTCATCTCCCCCCCCCCCCCCCCCAAATAAAGAAATGTATACATACGATGATACGAATATACGATCGAATAGGAAAAAAGGAAAAGGCTACGATACACACCCCTTTAAAAGTTACGATTTTTTTTTATAAAAGTTACGAGACATATCAAAATGTTACGAATCATAGAAATGGTTACAAATCATATTGCTGAGAAGTTACGAAATACTAAAAAATGTTACGATTACCAATAAGGTGGCACAATCTGGACCATACAATAGGTGCATATGGTACACATATTGTAGTCATTTCTTGGAAAAAAAACAGTGTTTACCTTTTTTTGTTTACTCTTTTTAACATATGCAGTGAAATCCCACGGTTAAAAGAAGGGGCAAATGTAATTGAACTAGCAAAGAAATTATGTTCGAGCCGTTCAAAAAAAAAAAAAAGAGAAAAGAGAGAAGACATTATGTTCAAGTTGACCAAGAAAACCGGTGACGACGGTGGCTTTAGCATGATGACAAAAAAAAGAACATTGCATAAATATGGGAAAGTGTGGTAATGTATGTTGACAAAAAAAAGAACATTGCATAAATATGGAAAAGCATGAATAGCATATTTAATGTGATATTCTGATGCGAGTGCTAAGGTTCCATGCTGATCTCATGAGCTAAAATTTTAGCTGGTGGTTCGGATGATCCGACACTTCTACTGTTTGCGTATTGCATATTTGGATTTTGTTGGAGCAAATTTCAGGCACGGGGGCAATTTTGCAACAGGAGGGTCTTCAATTCAGCCACTTGATGAAAGAATGTCTGAGGCAGGTTATAGTCCTGTCTCCCTGAACGCACAGCAATTGTAGTTTGAACAGTTCAAAGAGCGCACCACAAAGCTATACAACTGAGGTCAGAGTTCTATTTTAGCCAAAACGTTATTCCTTTGTTATTTTCTGATTTGTTTCTATGCATTAAAGGCTTCTCAGGTGTGACAAGGAGTCTCCCTGTACCGGATGCCTTCTCCAGGGTCCTCTACATGCTAGATATTGGACAAAATTCTACTCGTAGTAGTGAAACTTTCATACTTTTTGCACCGTGGACTGTATCTTATGAGTACTAGGCATATTAGAACTTGCAGTGGGCGAAGAACAACTTCTCATTTCGTTTTTCGGTTTTGTATACGATAGAATAGAAACTAGAAGCCCATATCTCTCAGATTTGTGGGTACTTCCTCTGGTTTCTGGCAACAATGTCAATACTGAGAAAACAAAATTTTGATTTTTTCTGTCTATACTTCTATATCGTTAAAACAAGGAACAAAAATGCTTTTGATAGCTTGGTGTGTTGTATCCCATCGTCAGTACGTATCACGAATCATACAATTTTGATAACAGAGATTATGAATAATGCAAGTTTAGTTTAGTTTAGTTTTTTTTTTTTTTTTTTTTTTTTCCGGGTAGGTTTTGCAAAGCCACTCGGGTACTGTTGTAAGCACAATGAGGATCTCAGTGTTCGTTGCAGGACGAAGGCAATTGTAAATGGTGCTCAAGTTTATGCAGATTCTTGTAGTGAGTGATCTTTCGGCCAATATTAGTTGGTATGGTGCAGATTATTATTCTCGTGCGGGAAACGGATGGATTGCAAACCGGATTATCATCGTTTCGTTCTCGGATCAAATTGCCATTTCTGAAGCTTGTCATAGTTAAAGTGACCGAACTTCTTGGAACGCATATATATTCTTGGACAAATGCTGAAGAATCGAGCTAAAATTTACTATAGGGCATAGTATTAACTCTGCAGGATTTTGTTTTTTTGTACATGGAAACATTCCTGTATGTTATAATGACAACAAAAACAACGTAGGTTGATCTCTCTGTGTTTTTACTAGTTTATCTTCTTTGTTTTCCTAATTTTATACAGAGGTCATGTGGTATCTGAAGGACGAGTATGTGTGAAATTCTTGATCGAGCGTAGACACCCTAAATGCACAGAAGTCTCTGAGTGCATTCGACATGAAATAGATTGACCATAACTTAATATGCATTGTGCAACGCCCCGATTTTTGCAAATATTGATTAAAATTTTAACAGAAGGATTTCAGTAATTTAATTAATTAGCAAGAGTATAATTCATGCAATTACGATTACAACCCATGAAATTAAAATTACATTAAAGAAGTTAACATAGCACTAAATGGATTCCAAGCTTTCTCTGAATCTCTTCCTAAAAAAACAGGATTTCCAGTTTGGAGATATTGCTCATCTCCATTGTCCTTGGTATTTAGCCTGAAAAATCAGGGTAACAATAGCACCATGAGAGAACAATTACTTAGGAGATACTCTCATACGCTTTACCCCTAACATTATATCACAATTATGGATTAGGATAACACTAACATTGAGAATTTAAACATAACAACTTTTATTAATTACTAGCCGTGGTTGTCACATGATTCAACTCCCTCCTTACTTGGTCATAGGGCTGCAAATGAGCCGAGCTGTTCGCAAGCAGCTCGTGGCTCGGCTCGTTAAGGCTCGGCTCAGCTCGGTTCGTTTACTAATCGAGCCGAGCTCGAGCTCGAGTTTTGGGCCCGTTAAGTAAACGAGCCGAGCTCGAACACCTCAAAGCTCGGCTCGGTTCGGTTCGGCTCGTTTGCAGCCCTACGAGTAGTTGGTCATTCAGGGGCCTAGATGAAAACACCTGAGTGATCTACTTGGTCGGATTCATCCGCAACTATATATCATTCTTATCCACCAATTGTCCTAACAGATTTAATCACGAAGTGCCATTTTTAGGGTTCCAAATTGACGACCCTTCCTTCCCGTGGGCTGACCTTACAACAAGCTCAAAAAGGCCGACCTGAAGAACACCAGGTCTTGTCGACTGACCTCACAACAGGTTTCGCTAGGCCACTGAACTTACATCAACTTTCGATTTTTCCTTTTAACTTAGTAACGTCTACGTTTTCCCTCTTAAGTCCGTACACACACCCAATGAACCTAAATCCATTCTAAGTTCTTGATAACACCAAATACAAATTCAATATTTAACAATGGTGACTGATAATGCCACGACAGTAGCAAAAGAAATTAATACTGGATCGATCCTTTCATTAGGTTACTGTTGTTTGATCACTTTGAACTTTGATTTTTTACATAGATAAATTACAGGTCGTGCGATACGAAATGAATGATTTAGATTATTGTTGCAGACTCGAAAAGATACCCATTTAATGAGCACAATAGCTTGCCATCAAACGGGCTCTGTCCCGAGCCCAAAAAAACGTAATCCAAATCTCTTGTTTGTAGAGTTTGACACATAGAACAACCTGTGACACGTAGAACAACCTGTAAAAATTACCAAGTCAACTCCGATACCTTACTGAGCAAAATAGATTTCTACAGAGGTGTAGTCAATGTCCGAAAAATCAAGCTAAAAAATGTGATTCGTTTTGTTTGGTTACCTATGTCAAATTCTTATATTCTTTCAACTTTCAAGTGAACCGTTCATATTACTTTTGGGGACAGAAGGCTGCATCCATTCCCCAGGCACAGCAGCCTTCGAGTCCCAGCAGGGCCCCAGGTCCAGCAGCACTCCATTAATTATAGTAGTATTTTATTGCACAATGTGTATCAGATAGGGTTGAGCAAGTACGGGTCGGTTCGGATGGGTATTTGTCGGGTTTGAGTCAGGTTAAAATTAGTCGGGTTGCTAAAAATGGCACCCGAAACCGAACGAACAACCTTAGAAACCCGATCGGTTCTGATCAGATTAGTTTCCGGGCTTTTTTGCTCACCCCTATCAGTGCGTAGCAAAATCTCTTGTTATTTGTTAAATTCCCTATCATTATTGACTGTATGTATACTGCATCATTGGCAACTAGTAATTATTAAATACTAATTGTGTTGTGGGAATTCCATCATCTCATCAAAGGATCAGTCTCTTTTTTATCTTTTCATTGGATCGTTAAGATTTCCCTGTTAATCAATTGATTTAAACATCAAATACGTACGGATATTCAATCAATCTGATTTTTTTGTATGAATAATTTTATCTAGAACTACAATATGAACAACTCGAACTGTTAAAAATATGTTGAGAGATCTTCAATTATTGAATAGTGTGTTTGAAATGTGTAATGGTAATGGTGTGTATGTGAAAGGCCAGAATTGTCATTACCCATGAAGACATCATATGTTTTTTGAACGGGTAATTCTATTTGCAACACATTCTTTGCTAAATACAACCCATTCTATGAGTAAATTGTGGTTGTATTTAGCAAATAATGAGTTGCTAATAGAATTATCCTTTTTGAACATCAGAAGACATCATATTTGACCCTTTTGTATTCTTTGCCAAACTTGGGACCCACACGGACGAAAAACTCCAGCAGAATGGTAGGAGAACTGATTACAAAATCGATCAATAATGGAGTGTTTTTGCAGTAGCATAATGGAAGGGGATCAATAATGGAGTGTTTTTGGAGTGCCTAGGCCCGGGCCTTGGGCCTGGGCTGGCCCTGCCAATAATGTGTAGGTCTCGGCACGAATATTATCCATATCCAAAATCATATTGATCTCATATTGGGAGCAATCTTAAGTTTTATCTTTTCGTTGATCGTTAAAATTTCTCTGGTAATCAATTGATTTTTACATCAAATACATACGGATATTCGATCAATCTGATTTTTTTGTATGAATAATTTTGTCTAGAACTACAATATGAACGATTCGAACTGTCAAAAATATGTTGAGAGATCTTAAATTACTCCCCCCGTCCCAAATTTCTTGTCCACTTGCACTATTCACATCACCTTAAAAAATTATTTATATTTTCAAATGTACAATGTTATATATATTTAATATGGATCTTGTTTGATAACTCTATGTGAGTTCTATTAAACAAAATTTTTAAAATTGTAAAAACCATTATACATTGGAAGATATAAATAATTGAAAAATGACACGCATGTCCGTAAATGGACAACAAATTCGGGACGGGAGTATTGAATAGTGTGTTTGAAATTGTAATGGTAATGGTGTATGTGAAAGGCCAGGATTTGCCCATGAAGACATCAATTGTGTTTTGAACATCAGAAATCATATTTGACCCTTTTGAATTCATTATGAAACTTGGGACCCACATGGACGGAAAACTCCAGCAGAATGGTGAGAGAACTGATTACAAAATCGATCAATAATGGAGTGTTTTTGCAGTAGCATAATAGTACTAGTAATCAGGAGGAGGATATGGAAGGGGGGTCACAGAGAACGATTATGGAAGCTGCGGCAATCGGAGTCGCTCTGGTTGCTTTTCTCTCTGTTTTCACAGCCATGAAGCTTGGAAGCAATCAACCAAGCCCTTCCAGCGGTTGTGGATTTCCAGCAATATTCAGCTTCGGTGATTCCAACTCCGACACCGGCGCCGCCTCCGCCACGTACGGTCGACTCCCACCTCCCAATGGCCGGACGTTCTTCGGCAAACCTTCTGGCCGCTATTCCGACGGCCGTCTTATTATTGATTTCGTAGGTAAAGCCAAAGGGAATTTCCACCTCTAATTACATCTTTCTCAGATACTTGTTTATGATTCTTATCCTCCACTCCACTCCACTCAATCATTTAATCATCATAGACTCCTGCTTTTAATCCTACCTCTTGCGAATTTTGATAATTTGAATTATTTGAAAGATTTTCAAAAGACTCTCACCACTACTGTAGCGGCCCAATTCTGTTCAATTGGACCGGCCAAAGCCTCGGAGGCTAAACAGCTCTTAATTAAAAATTGCCAAATTTGGCAATTTATCGACAAGTCCGGAATCAGCCCAAACTTGGTGGGCTGAAGTGAAATTGCATTGCGGTCAAGACTCACCACCTAAGTCATGACTGATGGTGGATTTCGGCCAAATTCACGACTCATGCTGATGCTTATATACGCGCATTATGTGACTTACGTTTGGATCTAGCGTTTGATTCTGATGTTTTATGATATTTGAATGCTGAGTTTTTGGAGAATCTGCAAAACCCAATTGCTATAATAGGAAAATAATACCAATTGCTATAATACGAAAATAAACTTTGATTATTTCATTTTCCCATTTTGGAGCTGAACGAAGGTTTACTGCTTTAAGGTAATTTTTTTCTTTGATATTTATTTTCTACTAAACTATTTATGCAGGTAAACATTTGATCCTTCATTTCGCAGGGTCAGTTTCTTGACAAACTTCGGAATTTTAAGAGCTTCTAATTGCTAACCAAGTTTAGAAGCAGCATGATCTCTCTATCCCCTTTGTGAGGGTTGACTTGTTTTTGAATCTCTGCAGTGGAGAAGTTGGGATTACCATACTTGAGCCCATATCTGGATTCTATGGGAACAAATTTCAGACATGGAGCAAATTTTGCTGTAGGTGGTGCAACTATAAAGCCACACCCGTTAATAAACCGAATCCATCTCAACGAACAGCTTTCTCAGTTTGAACAATTCAAATCACGTGCTATCGAGTTATACAACCAAGGTTAGAGAACAATAATTGTAGTTTACTTGGGCTAGATGAAGTTGTACTCAATTGAGGACTTATTGCTCTATATTGGAGGAAATATAACTGGACCTTCCGTAGTCTTTTCTTTTTGGCTGGCTGACCTGTTATTGCAAAATGATGAGTGAGTATGTGTTCTAACATTTGCAGCTAATCGACTGTATGCAATGAGCCTCCCAAGACCCGAGTGGTTTTCCAAAGCCCTTTATACAACAGATATTGGACAGAATGATCTTTATGCTGGGTTACTATCACTGACAGAGGATCAAGTTAAGGCATCTATTCCTGGTCTAATTGATCACTTTGCTTCGGCAATAGAGGTATAGTATCTCTTTACTGACTCTGTGGAAACTGCTATCGAAGCATAGTAAATAGGGAATGACATAGTAAACCTCAACAGTATCTCAATACATCCAAATGTTGTTCTGTAGAATTTAAGCTATATTTGTTAGTGAATGCGACCAATAGATGAAGAAATTCTTTAAATGCATCTTCTGCTTGTACTTCAGCTGAAAGCAAAACTCAACTCCTCTGAATGATGTCTTGCAGAGGTATGAATCATCAATGTTATACACGGGAATTATGTCGTTCTAGATTCCTGTGTACGAACGTGGTGAAACATACTGAAACCATGCTGGGTCATTTTGTCTACCACGACCTCCTTGGAGTAGAGGATAGTGAAAAAATACCATAACTTACAATCATGTTGATAATGTCTTATGCTAAAACTTAAAAGTGGATGACCTGGGTTTCATATAATTTCTTCTTCTCCTTTCTGATTTGTCCATTTTTCTTTTTCTTCAGATTCCTTTTTCATTGATTGCCTATTATTGTTTCAGAAACTCTACCAAGAAGGAGCAAGAGCATTTTGGATACATAATACAGGCCCCGGAGGCTGCTTACCTGACGTTGTGATGCAGTCTCCGCCAAAGCCTGGCAATGCTGACCTAAATGGTTGTATCAAGTCTTACAATGAGGTGGCAGAAGAGTTCAACAAGCAGCTTAAGGACAGGGTTACCCAATTAAGGACCACATTTCACGATGCATTGCTGGTCTACGTAGACATCTACAAAGCAAGATACACTCTGATCAGCGAAGCAAATCAGCTCGGTATGTCAATCAGTTGGTTTATCGTCGCCAATCATATTTGATATGAACAATCATATTTGATATGAATGAATTATATAGAGGTATTTGGATGGCCTATGGAATACATGTTTCTGATGGCCCTTTAATGGGGCATGTTCCTTATCTTAAAGTGCAAATACCAGTTTTCTTCGACTTTCTGAAGAGACCTTTACAACTCTTGTCATAGAATTGATTGAATACTATTTAGGAGATGTCGTGCTTGTTCTTCCTGATAGCTTTCAAAGGAAAAGAGAGAAGCAAACATATACTACCAAACCAAACAAACCTACTATTATTGCATTAGAAAGCAGTGTCCCAGTACAAAACTAATCAAGGGATTATATAGGCTAAGCCTAAAAATCCTAGCAAAACCCTAATAACATAAAAGGACAAAATTACCCCAAACATAAAAGATAAATAACAATTTAACTAAAGCCCCCTAACAAACGGAAACCCTAAATTATATTTCCTAAACAGAAACCCTAAATTATATTTCCTAAATTATGCTTCACACTTCCCACTTTTGTGTACGTGCAACATTCTCTGTAAGAGCTGATAGGTACTGGTTCTGCACCTTTGTTGGGCATATATAATCTTGCTGTCACTCTTCGATGATGTAGGTTTTGTTAATCCTCTCAAGTACTGCTGTGGGCGTGACGAGGATTCCAGTGTTAAATGCTGGGATTCAGCAATAGTAAATGGGACCAAAGTTTGTGGAGCTTCTTGCAGTAACCCATCTGGATACATCAGCTGGGATGGAATACACTATACTGAAGCTGCAAACCACTGGTTAAGCGACTGGATCTTGAATGGTTCACTCTCAGATCCTCCGGTTCCTCTTACAGAAGCATGTCTCAAGTATGCTCACGCACGGTAACAGGCAAGCAAAGCTTTGAGCATGATCTCAACTCCTGAAAATTGATTGTGTCATTATGTTTGGAAAAACAATTGATCAATGCGAAAAGTGACGTTTTGAATTGATACTCGCAAAGAGAGAATGGGTTTATGATGGAAGATTCTTTGTCCTCGTGGATCATAAGGAATCGCCATGCTTGGTGAAATTATAAGGCAATGATAGTTCTGATAATTTCTGTTAGGATTTTATATGTGACCATATTCCCTGTAATTTGTCAGATATATTACGATAAGGTCCGTACGGTTGTGCTAGAGATATTAAATGAGTTGTTAATTGGTCACTCCATTTTCTTTATTCTGTTTAATAGAGTGGTATCTTGTAGAGTTGTGCTAGTTTGAGTTGAATGAAATAGTGTTATTGATCTTCTCCCGCGGATGTAAACCATCACGCCAAACCGCGTAAATTCATTTCTCCTATCACTCTCTCATTTCATATTTGTGATATAGGCTTCATATTACACAAATTTGTTCCATAGTCATGTAACCGAGTAAAACTCTGATTTTTGCAAAGCTTGAGTGCAAGGCAATTACTTTTCATTGGAAGTCTGTGAGAAATTCTTGATTGATTGTACAGGCTACTCTAAAGATCCAAACAATCCCATTTCCGCAGACGCGCAACATTCCCTGGATGCCTAAGCATTGCGTCAAATTTTAGATTGGGTTGAAAATAATCCGTTTTTCATATGGAAAAAGATGGATGAATAGAATACCTTTGGGTTGATATTATACACCATGATTACCACCCATCATTTTTTAACTAGGTATTTTGTGGTGGAGTAAGGACAGAGTCATGTAGTAATTGTCATTTGGCTATGTCTCCAAATTTGATCTCTTCAATAATTTCCGCAACATAAGTTGAAGAGACGTCCCTTTTACCACAAGATATTAGTCTTGTATTACCGTCGTTGAGAGTGCTAAGTATCCAAGTTCAATGCTGATTTCAAGAATTAAAGGTTTAGTTCAAGGTTTGGATGATCTTACACGTTCACTATTTGCCTTTTGTTTTTAGTTCTTGTTTTTCTTTTTATCTTTCGTCGTTGCCCCTTCCCGTAGTCTTTTTTCTAATGCTTGGTATAATTGAAGAGTGCACTGATTGGAGAGTCTCCATTATCTGTATGAGACTCATTAGGGCATGCTATTCTCCTTGGCAACTACAGAGAAGCATGGAGCTAGTTGTTGCAGGAGTTGCTTCAGTCACTGCATTCTCAAATCTCATAGTCAATGAGACCAACTAGTAAATGGGACGGTAGGGGTCACCAGTCAAGTGGTTGTCAATTTCCAGCAGTCCACAAGTTTGGCACCGCTCTAATTCGAACACTGGCAGTATATCAGCACCACTCTTTCGAGCTCCTTATCCTTATGGAAACTCTTTCTTCAGTAGATTTCCAGGCTGCTATTCCGATGGACAAGTCATCATTGACGTCAAGTTTAATGGTGAGCTAGTGCGTTCGTTGGTTCCAGTTTCATATTGGAAAGATAAACAAGATGGTTAAGATTCACTTTGGCAAGAATTTTCCCACTTTTGATATGAAAAAATAAAAAGGAGATCACAGAGCATATTCCTTCCCCCTTCGCTTTCTCTCTCTTACTATCTTGGAACTTTGCAGCTCAGAAGTGGGGATCGCAACACGTGAGTGCATATTTGGATTCCATATTTTCACTGATCAAATTTCCAGAAACGGATCAAATTTCGCCACAGGAGGGTCTACAGTTCAACCAGTAGATGGAAGAATGTTCGAGGCATGTTTTAGGGTTTAGCCCCATCTCTCTGGACATACAGCTTTTGCAGCTTGAACAGTTCAAAGAGCGCACCAAAGAGCTATACAACCAAGGTTAGAGCTCTCTTCTACCGTAAATTTGCATAGCTTTTGTTAGTGTAAAAATAACAAAATTGCACTATATTTGCTAATTTTTGATTTGTTTAGAAGCGTTAATTTGTTCATGGCTTCTCAGGTGTAACAAGAAGTCCCTTTGGATTAGGTACCTTCTCCAAAGCCCTATAAATATTTGATGTTGGACAACATGGTCTTCTTGCTGGCTTTAGGCAGTCGAACTCAATAGGCAGTGCCCGTAACTCAGACAGCCCCCCAAGATCCAAATGCTCACATCCATTCCAAATATCACCTATGTCTTTGCTCTAATTTTTGAGGAAACTTAGACTTATATCCGTATAAATACATTAGATATAAGAAACGTATCGTCACTCAATATTAGCATAATGATGAAACCTCCCTGTCCCTGCCTTATAGGTGTGGTCGGGAACACCAAATCAAGGAGTGATAACAATTTCCTGTCGCGTTAATTCCCCCTAGGGTGGGTCGCGACAAGTAAATTCCTCATAATATGGGGTTCTCTTACAGAGGGTACCCTATACTTGGGTTAATATGTCTTAATCTTGTCCTTCCGCGAAGAATAATTCTCGCGGTGGGGGTTAAATCAAAATATTGAGATATTTCGGAATCTGATATGTCCATAGTGGATTATTTTAACACGTGGCGAGCTCTAATAGGCTAGTCAACGGTCAATCGAAATGATGCGCTGACCTCACCCACACTTTCTATCTGCGTTTGCACAAACGAAAACAAACAGGACATCCACTAAGTAAACGTAAAATGAATAGAGTGCGCCGAGAGAGAGCAATTCGCTATGGAATCTATATTAGTATTGCAGGATGGGTTTTCACGAGGAGCGTCATGGTTGCGACAAGTGTACGTATTTGATTGGACAACAAGGTTATTGAATTATTATTTTTCTAAAATATCTAATAGACTTTAAGTTAACAAATCCTATATTTGGGGATAATCTTTCAAGTTTCAATTATGGAAAACGGCATTATGGTACGGATCCTATTAATTGGTTGGGGCTTGAATCGTAGGAGAGAAGGAAACCCTTTATGGTAAAAGAGTTTACCCATGACATTAGAAATGGGTTTAAATAATTATCCCATTCCAAAAAAGTGTTAAACTTACCAAAAAGTTCTTGGGGAATAGGAGGATATGAATCCTTTTGAATTTCAAATGTATCCTTTTCATTTTAAAATGAAAATAAAATGAAAATGAGTTCATCAATAGTTTTTTGGGGTACACTCGGTAACAAAAAGCCAAAAAAAAACAAAAAAGAAAACCCCCAAGTCATTACTTATTAGAGATTCCAAAAACATCCCTGATAATTCAAACTCCCAATGTAAATTTGAAAATAACATGTGTATTTCATTAGTGTGTTGTTTCAGTACAACTGAAAATGTAGACAGTGATAAAATGGTGGTTTAGCCACTTCGCTTGAGTTTTTTTTATGTAATTAGACGTTATGTGTTTTCATAATTCGCATTGTGTCGAGGGATGATAGAGAAATATTTGGGTCTTCATGGTCATGGTCTTATTTGAAAGTTTAAGTTTCAGGGATATTTTTTTGATTTGAACTTTTTTTGATTTGCCGTAGATGCGGTGAATGCTATATGAATAAAAAATTTAACTCATAAAAAGTTGTTTGATATTATTTTACTGACCATGTGTACTTGGAATCGTCCGGTGCATAGAACGGATTTTACGCTAGTTTATAGTGTAATAAATGCCTTTACAAAGAGCATAGACACCCTTTTATGAAAGATTATGTCTTTAGTAGACAATTAAAGATTACAAAGATTAAGAGGGGACAGGAGCACGACGAACGGGGAAAATTCTAACACGTATTTAGTAAGGATAAGTTTGAGAATGGAAAAGGCAAGGAAAGATTAAACATTGAAATTTCGTCTCATAACGAGTGCCGTGCGAATGAGAAGAAATTGCCAATTAATTAACCAGGACCACATTCTTGTGGACGTACGGTTTAGAGCAACGACCGGTATTCAAAGCGTGTAGGGAACCAATATCAAACAAGGGAGGACGCCGGAGGCGGAGTTGGCGGCTCTGGAGGGGCCCCCGATGACGGAGGGGATGCTGGCGCCTGGCGGTGGGGATGGCGGAGGAGGGGATAGCGGTGGAGGGCACCACTACCACGATGCCGGCACACATGCGCACCACGCTCACCACAATGCCGGCATACACGCACACCATGCCCGCCACGCGCATCACGTTCACGTCCCTCACGCGCATCACGTGCACATCCCCCATGTGCACGTCCCTCACGTGCACCACCACCACCACGTGCACGTCTAGTGTGTGATACTTCAGAAAATGTACGGGTGTTTCAATGGAATAGCTACAATCTATATGTCTAATTGATGTGTTAATTGTCTTTAACTTATGGATTCTTATGCATGTATAGTGTTCTCCAATTTCTGTGTCTTTTTTACTCTATATATGTACTATTTTAAACTGAGTGACTGGAGTCCAATTTCTGTCTCCTTTCCTCTGCATTCAGCCTTTGATTGTGCCTATTTAAAACTCGAATCAGTCTATTTTGAACCCTAAATCCTCTCCAATTTCTGTGTCTTTTTTTTTTTTGTTACTATGGTTGATGGGGATTAATCTTATAATACATTTATTATTTGTGGTATTAAATGCTCCATTCATCCCAAAAAGATTGTTCTTCAGCAAACGAGATTTAAAGATATGTATTTTGGATAAAAAAAATTTAGCCCCTTTTTTCACAAGATATTAGATATTAATGACTTCTTTTAATTTTTGACAAAAAAAAGTTTGAATATTTAATAATAAAGACATTCTTAATGAGTTCTCTATTTAAGGGATTGAACATTCTTTTTGAGACAGAGTGAGTATATTGTTTTTTTTTGGGGGGGGGAGTACTATCTCGAAGTTCAAGTCTGACTCGGCCACTGCTACTGAGTCAGCCTGCTTGGGCCTACTTCCTCCGCAATGCATTGCAAATGTAGAACAACACTGCTACATACACAGAAAATATACCCAGAATTTGAAAATTAATGGTCCAGATTCACTTGGAGTAAGTTTGAGCCATTGATTTATACATTCTGGGTCACTTCTGGATACCCAGAAAGGGTACCTAGACCCCAAAATTAGATAAAGGTGAAGTTTTAGTAAATTACAAAAGCAGCCCATGTCACTTGTCTGCACAATTTAACTATTTTAATATGCTCCAAAACAACCCAAATGATTCAAAATTCCAATGATATGTCATACCAGAAGATAACGTTTCTAGGTTGGTGTTATCTGAAACCAAATGTAACGCCTTCTTTTAAATGGAGGAGTACTTTCATCTAACAAAGTTTTGATGAGTGGGACTGTTTACTGTTTAGGAGGAGCAATTTTTCAGTGCCGAGCAGGTATCATGTGCTACCCGCACATGCAATTTGGGCTGTTCATTTCGGTTTTGGACGGTCCGAATTTTGGAGAGAGAAACAGGAGAGAGAAAGTGCTGAGAGAGGTTTTCGATCTCAGCCGTCCAATACACTTTTCGGGTGCCGACAGCCCGGATGCAATGTTCGGGTACCACGTAGGCTCGGCCACGTGGTATCCGTTTGGTACCCAAAAACTTTTCGTTTAGGAGAGGTTATTTGTTCTTTGGGAACACTTAATATAGGAGACCGCCTTCACTCCATTATCTTATTTTCTTGCACAAGGAACATTCAACGAAGTATCCAAAGAAGGAAAAAAGAAAAGCAACAATGATACATATATAACAAAAGTGTCCAATTCGGCTCTAACAGTGTGTGTGGGCTTCATGTTGGGATTTTTGCCCATGTATAATTCATTTGAAAAAGAAAAGAAAAAAGAAAAAAGAAAAAAGAGAGAATTTCAATGGCATTAATCTGCCTTGGAATGAGAATTGTTTTGGTGGAGATATTAAATGGTTTGTTGGCTGAGAATTCCTTGGGCAATGGAATGGTGTGAATTGTGAATTGATCTTGGGCAGCCGAATGCATTGGAGAGTGGAAGACAGAGAAAAATGAAGAGATAGGCTGGCATGTGGGCATTGAAAGGGCATCCAGATTCTTCACGGCATTTGAAGAGTTTTTGTACTGTGCCTATATATATATATATGTGTGTGTGTTTAGTGGAGAAGAAGAGTGTGAGAAGAGAAAAGAGAAGAGAAGTGAGAGAGGAGAGAAACAGTGAGCAACCGGAGAAGGGCACAAGGGAGGGCAGCCCGTGGGGGTTTGCCGTGCGCTCCGGGTTGCGGGTTGTGAGGTTGAGAGGAGAAAAATGTGAGGGAAAAATAGAGTGTGGGGGTGAGTGAAAAATATTGTATAGAACCATGTGTTAGGAGCTCTTTGGGTGGGTGTTTTTTCACGTCACATTTGTATCTCTATTTTTCTAAATATAGTGGATTATCTCTTTCTCCCGTGGAGGTAGGCATTGAGGCTGAACCATGTAAAATATTGTGTGTTCTTTGTGTGTGCTAGCTTGATTGTTTATCCTTTTTATTGCACTTCTGTTGCGAGTGAGATTGGGGTGTCGAAATCCCCAACATCACTCACACAACATGTGAGTGTGTTGGAGCCGAGTTGGACACCTTTGTTGTGCATTTATCATTTTTGAAAAGCATAAAGGGAGGAATAGAGATTAGAGTCGAGTTTGATGCAAAAAATATTGTAAAAGCTGACTGGCTGTAAAGTAAGAACAATGAGTTTTTAAATAGAGATTGTCTTTTTTCCGGATGAGCCGGAAAGAGGTAGTTTACGGACGGCCCCATTGTGGGGCCCCACCGGCACCTCATCGCAATAATCTGAACCGGTCATTTTGTAGAGTCCGCAGAGCAGTGTGTTTATGCAAAAAAAATCAGCTTGACCCGGCATCGATAGATATGTCAAAAATTGATTTTTGGTGCAAAAAATACAACGGCCTGGATCATTTCAGATCTTTTTTTGTATACACACTACTCTGCGGGCTCTACAAAATGACCGGTTCAGATTATTGCGATGAGGTGTCGGTGGGGCCCCACAATGGGCCGTCCGTAAACTACTTGTTTCCGGCTCATCCGGAAAGAAGTTAATCTCTTTTAAATAACCAAAGGAGATCACGTGGTAGTTTTTATAAAAAAAATTCTTCATAACTCAGGTGTTTGGGTCAGTTTACACTCAAATTGATTAATCCTACAGCCCCAATTCCACTTGCCCACTTGCGGGAAGCTCAATTAAAAAGAATGGACTTATATTTAAGAGGGGAACCTTTAATTCTCTGATCTTTACCACTAAGCTAACCTGCTTCTATAAGATTTTGGATAACCATGTAAATATTTGATTCCATTGGGGAGAAGAATGTGGTAAGAAATCATTAGTCTTTAGATTGTTCGAGAAACTAGCTTATTCTAAAATTGACCAAAAAATTGATTTATTGTGCTTTACGAGATAGATCATTTTCTGTTTCATAAATGAATGTAGCCTCAACTAGAGAGATCAACCTGCGCCTTTGATTTTAGGCCGTAGGTGGCGCAGAACAAATTAATCCGTAATCAGCAAGTTTTCCGAAACCGAATTGAGGCCCCGTTTGTTTCGGCGCAAAACTTTTACTAGCATAAAATATTTTTCATGGAAAATAATTTTGACGTCTCAATGTTTAGCTCTCACCCACTGCCTCCACGTCAACTATTTTTTTTTTTTCTCAATTACGATATAATTTGCTTTGATGAAATCCAGACTCTTTTTCATTTTTGAAACTGATTTTGCAATTGATCCAAAATTATCAAAGAACCTCCGAAAGAAAATTGCAGCAACAATTAAATGTAACAATGGTGTGTATATATGTTACTAGCATTGTGCCCATTCAATGTACGGGCAACAAAAAAAAATGTTCAATTACAAAGTTCATGTGAACTTATTCCCTGTACGGTCTAGTGCATCGAACAGGTACAATGGAAGTAAGAGAAAAAGGTAATGCGTGAGTAATTTAGAGATGGAAACCAACCTTTGAGTAATTGGTATGTGTTGTTAAAACGAATATCGTAAGACATGAAAACCACGGAGTAGTTTTTTTGCTTAATTGTATGGAGGTTTTGGTCAACTGGTAAGGCAAAGCGATGGAATGGAAGTCAATCAATGGCAGTTCATGCAGCATCATTCTGATCTAGAAGCCACCAGAAAAGGCAAATTGGTATCGGAGGGAATCAAGTAGGCTGAATTTTAAAGGGAAAGAAGAAAGTTACGTGGGCTGATTTTTATAGGAAAAGAAGAAAGCGGGGGAGAGTATGAGAGGCAATTACTTATACTGAAATGGATGGTTACATGGATAGATAGAGAGATAGAGAAATATATGGATGGATAGATAATAGATAGATAAGTATGTTAAACGTATGTATTCCTCTCTCTCTCTCTCTCCTCTCTTTAACTTTCTCTCTCTACAATTTTCCAGCCGCTAGGATTCTTGGTCTTGGGGGGGAGGTGCCGCCTCCTTCCCTCTCCCCCCGGGCCACTACTTTCTCTTCTTCCCTCCCTTTCCCATTCAGATCTTCTCCCTCGTCCCGTTGTCTCTCACCACCTCGCTTCCTCTCTGGTCGCCGCCTACCGCCGGTCTCCTCTCTTGGTGGAATCGGTTCGGCTTAACGGCGAGGTCAGTTTGTGTGACTGGGGGTGGAGTGGTTCGTGTGGGTCCCGGCCAAGCCATTCCTGGGTGGTTCGGTGTTGCCTAACGGGGTGTGGGCTCGTCTATGTGGTGGGTCTGGCGGTGTTGCGGAGGTTGGAGGATCTGACGTGGTGGTTGTGTTGGGTTGTGATGTGGGCTTATTAGTCAATATGGGCGTGTTTCAGCCTTTCGGGTTGCTCCCTGGCGTGGATGGCGGTGGAGGCCGTTGTTATTGGTGCTCTTGCTCGGTTGCAGGTGGCCGTTTTGGGTGGGTTGCGGCGGCGGCGGCAACTCATTAATTTTTCCAATTTTGGACTTTGAGGCCTTATGGGTTTGGGCTTCGGGCCTTGGGATGTATCTGTCCATTTGGGTTTTTGCGTTTATTTTATATCTGGGTTTTTGACCCATGGGTGTTCAATTGGTTCATTGCCAATCGGTAGATCTCGGATCTGAAGAGGCTATGATCTTCTTGTGGGAGGTTATTCCCCAAGTTGAGATGCCGTTTTTCTTTTTTCCTTTTAATCGTTGTATTCTCAATGATTAATAAAGTTCTTTCCTTCCAAAAATATATATGGGGAGAAAGAGAGAGAGAGAGAGAGAGTAATCAGGGAAGTTGAAACCAAATTCAAAATTGATGATCAGCTGAGATAGGTGGAGTACGTTGGGTAGTGGGACGGAACAGAGCTGGAAAATGACTTATCGTATTTTTTTGGGTAAGTCATTTTACCCCTATGAATGGAAAATATTTTACGAGGAAAACATTTTACTCAAAATTTACACAACCAAAACCCTAAAATGAGTAAAACATTTTATAGGAAAATATTTTACAGCCAAACAAACGGAGCCTGAATGGAATTGTTACTTTCCCATCAGACATCAACTAAAAAGGTCAAATTAAACCAATTTCTTACGGCTTTTTTTTAAGAATGGTCCCCAATTTATTAGCGAAATATCAATTTCGTCCCCAATATAAAAAAACGCGTCTACTGCATCCCAACCTTTGTAATCCACGTTTAATTGGTCCCCAACCCAAACTCCGTTTGGAGTTACCGTCTAAACGAGGGCCATTCTCGTAAAAACCCCCCATTTCTCTCTCTCTCCTCTCCTCCCCTCACCCCAACCTCACCCATCACCCAAACCCTCTAAACTCCATCAAGATCATCTCTTTTTCAGCGTCGGCGAATCTGGCTTCGTCACCCAGAAGATCTCCCAAACACTAGTCTCCCTCTCCAGCCCCCAATTAGCATTAATTTTCTCCTTTTACGCTGTAAACCAGAAAATTGAAAACGTAAACCAGTAATAACCCAGAAAAAATCCAATCTTATAGCAAACTCTTCCTCCTTTTCGTATCCTTCCAGAGAGAGAGAGATCAACAGATTTTTTTCCCGAGTTGTAAAAGGGACAAGAAGTGTGGTTCCAACTTGGAAATCCACCACCAACCTAGACCTCGTAGTTCAAAGCCCCTCCAAACCTCCCCCACCACAGATCTCTTCCCTGACTACACCACCAAAATGCTCGCCAATTTCAAAATCCCCGACTACATATCTCTCTCTCCTCTTCTTCTGTTTGCTCGCGTACGTTGGGGATGTGCCGTGGCTGGGTGAGGCGTTGAGGCTGGGGTGCGTGCCGGTGGTGATTATTGACTGTCTGATTCAAGACATGCCTTTGATCGACGTGGTGAGGAGGTCGGAGATTGCGTGCTCATGGGGTCGCGAGGTGGGGTACTGGATCTAAAGCGAGTGTTGAGTGGAATCGGTGGGGAAGAGTATGGGAGGATGAAAGGATTGGATGTGACGGCGGGTCAAGATCTAGGGAGAAATGAGGGGTTTTAGGTGGGATAGAGTTGGGGTTAGGAGAGAGGAAGAGGACGGTGATGAGAGGAGAAGAAGAGGAGAGAAAGATATGAACGGGTTTTACGAGAATGCCCCTCGTTTAGACGGTGACTCCAAATGGAGTTGGGTTGGGGACCAATTAAACGTGTATTACAAAGATTGGGGATGCAATAGACGCGTTTTTTTTATATTGGGGGGATAAAATTGACATTTTGCTAATAGATTGGGGACCATTCTTAAAAGAAAAAACCAATTTCTTGTTTTAGGCCTTGTCCCTTCTACTAAGAGAATTTTAATTAGCCATCCCGTAACAAAATTATCATTATGATTCCATCCTGTTGGATTTGAATCTTTATGATTCCATCTTGTAATATGTGGTTCGGACCATTTTGCCCTTATTAATTATTTTACATATATGGACAGTTTTAATTCCTCCCAAATTTCAGGGATTATGTTAATCACCTCCTTATTTTGGTGGGATTCATCTTCAGCATTTCCGTCCACCAATTCCATTTCCCTTTCTGCCACCTATGGTAATCAATTTCAATTCCACCACCTATGTTAACCAATTTCAATTCCTCCCAGTTTCCATTTACGTTAATCAATTCCATTTCCGTCCACTACTTCAAGATATACACATATAACTATTTTCCTATATATATATATATATATATATATATATATTAACTAATTACCATATTTACAAAAGCCCTAAAATCTCTCTCTCTCTCTCTCTCACGATCTGTTACCCAGAGATGGCGGCGAACATTTTGAGAATGGTGGCGGTCCATGATTGAGGATCGCATCAATGGCCCTGGATCGAGAATGGCGGCGATGGCGCACGTCGATGATCTATGGCCAAGGGGCTAAAAGACCGCAACTCCAAATCCATGATTAAGCCTCCTCCAGCCAAACCAAATTATGAATCCAATCAGCCAACTCATTCAAGAAGTGTTTATGGCATCAAATAGAAGGAAATGATGGCTTACGGAATGGATAAACAAAGATTGAGGCAAGCTGAGTATGCATTAGGCTTACGGTTTATTTTTGATTTTCATTTTTTGTAATGGTTTAATCTTCGTCCGACACGTTTTTTTATTCCAAAATCTATTTGTTTATTTTTTTCGATTCAATGGTGATTCTTTTTCCGATTCATGGTTGGTGTTCTTTTTCCATTTGAATATGGTTTATTGATTAACCATTTTGGTAATTTGATATTTGATGATTTGATACAGTGAAAGTGGTAAATCAATAAACTGTGTTCACTGTATGAAATAAACAACATGTGAACATGGTTTATTGATTTTTCATATTGGGTGATTTGATACAATAAAAGATGGTTTATTGGTTTACCACTTCGGTGATTCGGCAAAGTAAACATGATAAATCAACACATGATTCAACCATGTTTTTCATGTGATTTTATAGTGCCTTAAACAACCATGTTTTTCATGGTTTTGGCTTGGATTGTAGTTTTATGGTGCATTAATCTACCATACATTTTGTTGTTGTTTTTAAATGGTTTTTTTTGGTCCCTTAATCTATCATGTTTTTATGGTTTTTTTGTATATGCAACTTTTGGATTACTTTAGAACAAAATATCATAATTATTTATTTTCAATTTTTTTTTGTTGAGATTTTAGGTGTGAGAAGATTAGGAGAGAAAATTATAAAATTAGGAAAGAAAGAATTTTCAAGATAGGAGAGAGAGATTGAGATAAATTAGGAAAGATTGGGAGAGAGAAATGTTAGGAAACTAGGAGAGAGAAATATTAGGAAAATCAGGAGAGAAATATTAGGAAATTTAGGAGAGAGAAAGGGTGTTTTGAGTTTGAATTTCAGGATGAAATCATAAGTATTCAAACCTCATAGAATAGAATCATAATGATATTATTTGTATATAATGTCTAATTAACTCTATGTCCTACTAACAAAGTTTTCCAATTGCTTTTATGTTTACGAGATAAAATCTAGTTTTATCCAATAAAACGGTTGACAGTGACTTATTGTCCTCACTCCTCGGCCTTCTTTGTTCTCATCTCCTTTTTATTTACACAATTGCAAGACAACACTTCCATCCAGTCTTTCTTCTCCTTTATCTCTTTGAAACTCTATCTTATGGAGGAATACTCCCATTGCCTGAGTTCCACTATTTCTGCTCTACTAATATTACTCTCAGCAATTTCTGTTCCAAATCCAGTGCTTGGCACAGGCGCCACTTGTGATTTTCCGGCTATATTCAACTTCGGTGACTCGAATTCCGACACCGGCGGCTTGTCTGCGGCATTTGGGCAGGCGGGTCCGCCACATGGAGAGTCTTACTTCCACCACCCCGCCGGACGGTACTGCGACGGCCGTCTAGTGGTCGATTTTATAGGTACTACCAATCCTCTTTCTTTCTTTATTCATTCCCAATTTCGCTTGTCAGAAAAATCACTTGCTTGGGTGAAGAAGTAAGACCACTTTTTCTCTTCTTCTTTTTCCCCCCTATTGAAACTATCTATTGGGAAAATTACAATGCCCCTTGAACCACTAACATGTTTTTATGATGGCGGATCCGGGGGCATGTAGCGACATTATAAATCCTGATCGTTAAAAATGTTTTGAACTCTCATCCTCTGCATCCACTTCCACACAGATACGAGCATATAAGATCCTCTTCCTTTGTTGAAAGGTCTTTTTTTCTTTTTCTAAGGACCCCGAAGGTCCGAGCGGGCTTGCTTGTCGAAGAACTTAATGAGGTCGCAGGTGTGGGTGAAGCTCGCTCCTGCCTGTTACAGTTAGGAATTTATGGCCAATCTTATTACAGTATGTACATTTCCTGGTCTCATTAGGATTTGGAGCTCCTCTCCCACGGCTGTGAGGGGTCCAACTCATTCAACCCGGATATTAAATAAAATTCTTTCGGGGAAGAGAAAATTCTTACCCGGAAGCTCTTCCCTGGAAGTGTTTTACTTCAAATCCGGACTGTAAAAAACAGAACGAACGGCAGTAATTACTCGATACAGGCCCCGGGTCAATGTTATGGCAGAACCTAGTAACAAAGAAAAGGAAACAGAGCAATTAGATAAGAGGAATGCCATCCTTCTCTGTAATTGCTAGATAGAATGTTGCATTAGAATAATGACCATCGGGGGGTCTTTGTTGTAACCCAAATACTTCTGTCACGAAATTTGTTACATAGAAAATTTTAGTCTATGGATCTCCTGATAGCTCTACCATCTTTCGTCTTAACGCTTAATTTAGATGACAGTAATGTTAAGGGGAATATAAATTTTATCGTTGCCTATCAAATTATTATTATTTTTTTAACGTTTTGAACGGATTGGGATAGGAGATAGAATGACATGGGATCCAAAATCCGGTATTTGTTGCACTTAATTTGGATGGGATTTTAAATCCCCACTCATTTTTCATCCCGATCCGTATAGGATATTTTATCCCGATCCGTACAGGATATGAATTGTCTCTGTCCATTGATATCCTGAGCAATATCCCATTGAAGTACACAAACACCAGACCGGATATGGATTTTCTCCATCCATTGATATCCTTAGCAATATCTCAAGGATTTTATATCTCACTTATATCTCCTCTTTTATCTCTGGTCAAACAAACGAGCCGTTAGAGAAAAAGATTACTAACTTCCCAAGAGAGGATTACATCAAGTATTAGATTACTAGGAATGCAATTAATACTCAATTCACAGTGACAGCACACTTACTTTGCACCAATTATGGGGCTCATCCCGGGTCCAGTTATTGATCTAAACTGTTCATTTTGCTTGTCTCGTCAAGTATGTATTCTTCGCAGAAATTCAAGTTGATCAGATATCGGTAACTACTTGACCGGTGAGCATTTACCTTATTATTTTTAAAAAATCATCTACAACAGTTTTTTCCCAAGAAAAATACATTCAGAAAGCATAAGTACCGATGTCCAATCAATCCGAACTTTTAGGTAGATGATTAGACAAGACAAACAAAATGAATGATTCAAATTAAAATAACGGGACTTTGAGGGAGCCAGAAATAGATCCAAATACTTTGCAGAACTGGTATCTTCTCCAAAAAGAGTACAAGTATAAACTTACAAAGTTTGGTAAATGCAGCAAAGTTTTTTGTGGCAAATGCACTACAGAAAAAGGAAAAACTTAAACAATACCACCAAATCACATAATTCCTGTAGCAAAAATGCTTAAATAATAGCTAACGCACGAGAGGGTCACTAAATGTGCATATCATTGCCTCTTAACAAAAATTATTATTGGGGGACAAAATATGCCATGAAATTAGGGAAAGCGCTTCTTCGCAATTGGACTGCAGAGAAGCTTCTAGAGTATTTAGGTCATTCATCTCGATAATTAATAGTCCATACTCAAAAAAATTATTCCCGGAAAAAATAGCTTCTTCCTGATTCCTGATAAAAAAAATTTTCAACATAATCCAACCGTTAAAAGCACTTTTGCACAACCGAGAGAATTTGATTCATATGGAAGGGAATTGGTAACTTGGCCTCAAAAAAATTGGCCCTGTGAGTTTTGGGGGGATTTTGATTACTCTATAGATTCCACCGACAGCTAATGGAGTCACGTTTCTTTTGCAGAGAAATCTTCGTATCTTAATGCACTAAAAATTGGTCCCACAACGGCTATATACAAGAGAATAATTTCCACATGAGGCTGTTTCCACCACCTCTTGTGGGCTCTACTGTGTATTCTGTGTAGTAGTAATATGAACCGTCTATTTTGTAGGGACCGTAAAATAATTTGTTCGCGCAGAAATTTAGCTAGATCGGACATCAATAAGTATGTCAAAAATTGAATATTAATTTACAAAATGGACGGTCGTTGACGGTTTAACTTTAAAAGCTACTGATAGGAATCAGGCTGTCCATTTTGTATATTGAAATTCAGATTTTTACATACCTATTAATGTCCGATCAAGCTGATTTTTTTGTATGAACATAGTACTTTGAGGGCCTACAAGATGAACGGTTCAGATTATTGAACGCACAGTGGAGCCCACAAAAGACGGAGGCAGAAAACCCCATCTGTCCAGCTCATCCGGACAGAACGTTATTAATTCTAGGCATATGCTTTGATATAGTGGTCCAAAAATCAGAACTGCACCATTTTGTTGCCAGAATTAACAGTTTGAACCCGTGACCTATCACTGAAAAATTAATATAGTTCCCTTTTTTGAGTCTTGGATTAGCGGGCTGTGCGAATCATTTTACACGCAACTCAACTAATTCCCTCCCCAGTCTGGTCAATGGAATGTGAGGCCAACAACGCCAAAACTCAACCCGTGACCTATCACCAAAAAATTACTTAACAAAGTTTCCTTCTTTGAGTTTTGTTTTAACGGGGTGTGCGAATCATCTTCAGCGTAGTTTGGCTAATCTCCACCCCGGTCTGTTCATGGGAGGCATTAATGCCGAAACTAGGGAATTCACGAGATAAACAAAGTACTTTGCTTTTGGTGGAAACATATTGATCTAAGCTAACCTTTGGACTAAAAATTGACACAATTACCTGTTCTGTTTTGTGGTTTTCAGCTGAAAGTTTGGGACTACCATATCTCAGCGCTTACCTTGATGCAGTAGGCTCGAACTTCACCCATGGAGCCAATTTCGCCACCGCCGGATCCACTGTTAGACCTCAGAACACCACCCTTCGTCAAAGTGGCTACAGTCCCTTTTCATTGAACGTTCAGTTTTATCAGTTCAATGACTTCCATCGTCGGTCACAACTTTTCCGTATCCAAGGTTCTATTGAAAATACCTCAACATGTCTATTATCAACCTTCATTTCTTTAATCGAATCAACCAATAATATAGTACTTCAAATTGTTGGAAAAACAATTTGAATAAGTGTTCATGAATATGTAATATTGGTTCATCCGATCAAGGACAGGTCTTCAAAAAATTGACAAATATTGTGGGTCAAAGGGATTAGTATTACATCAGAAAATTGTGAGGTATTGCTGTGTAACGATCTTCGGTTTGACTTGTTTGGTGTATAGGAGGAGTTTTCAAGGGACTTCTACCGAAAGGGGAAGATTTTTCCCGAGCTCTATACACATTCGATATAGGCCAAAATGATCTGACTGCTGGTTATTTTCTTAACATGTCGACTGATCAAGTAAGAGAGTATGTTCCCGATGTTTTAAATCAGTTCAGTATTGTTGTTAAGGTAAGAAACCATGCTTACATTTGCTCGTGAATTTCTTTACGCCACTGTTTTGAATCAAATTGTTGCTTATCGAAATTGGATCTGCAGGGTGAAGCTTTCGTTTCTTGGCCCACCACGATCCCACGTCTTTAAAAAAACAACTCAGAATATCAAAGTTTGAAATTCGCGATGGGCCAAGAAACCAAAACTGCACCCTGCAATTGGATTACAGATATGTAGAAAAGCCAAGTGCTTAGAGTTGATGATTCTGATGTATTTGATGTCTTGCAGTCTATATATGATCAAGGGGGTAGATCATTTTGGATACACAATACTGGTCCTGTGGGGTGCCTTCCATATGTGATGGACCGGCTGCCAATCACAGCAGGACAAGTGGATAAGGCCGGATGTGCGGGCCCTTTCAATGAGGTGGCCCAGTATTTTAACAAGAAGTTGAAAGAGGCTGTGGGCCAACTCCGAATGGATCTTCCATTGGCAGCCCTTACGTATGTTGATATATATTCACTCAAGTATACTCTCATCAGCCAAGCCCATCACTACGGTATGCTTCTCCTCTTCTTGAGAGTTCGAAAATTTCTATGTGCTATCAACTCTTATGATGCCAATTAATATGTGATTGTTGTTGGAGTTTTGTGCCTTGAATTGACGTTTTTAGAAGAAAGGAACTGTTTCGTCGCGCTCCGCATGCTGTCAGGATTTCGGGTGGTTTGTTGGAAAAACCGCCCGGGCGGGTTTGGCAGATCGTCGTTTCCGCCCGGGCGGGTTTGTCCGAGTCCTGTACGATTTTGGACCGGTATTGCGCGTTTTTGAGGGTTTTAACCTAATTTTCTGTACTTTCTTATAAATAGGAGCCTTGTGGCCTCGTAGGGCTTTGGACTTCTTGAGTGAATCCCCTTGAGGGAGCCCCCATGGGGTTCCCCATAGTGTGTTAGGGTTTCTCGATTGTTCCAAAGATGGTCTTATTCTTGGGATTAGATTTTAGGGAGTTGTGTGTGTGTCTCTTTCGTGTTCTTGAGACGTTTGATGCTCTGTAGGTCGCTCATCAGAGATTTGTCCCTAGATATCTGTTGGATGCTTCAAGGTGGAGTTACGGGTATGGCCGGCTCTGTGTATTCTCCCCGTTTATAGTGAATCCTCTTGCTCTTTCCCCGTGGACGTACCTCTAGAGCTTTGTGCTTGAGGGGGAACCACGTAAATCTTGTGTCATATTTCCTTGTTTATTTGTTTATATTCTCATAATTCGGGGTTTGGCACAACAAATTGGTATCAGAGCTCCGGGTTCAAACCGAGGCTTGTGTTTTCCGCTGCGTTTTGTGTATTCGGGGTTGTTTCAATGGCGGCTCGCTTCGAAGTTGAGAAGTTTGTGCAACAAGAAACAAGCAAAGCTTTGTTGGGGGAAGTTAGAGAAGTTTGCTGGTAAACAGAATGGTGTTTTTGAGGATCTCTGTGCGAAGATGGTTTTGGGGAGAATTTTGGATTTGAAGCAGCGCCTTTATGCGATTCGTATTTGGTGAGTTGAACCGAATTATTGTGGTTTTAAAATTATAGATGTTTCGATTTATGATGAAGATCAAACCCTAATTGTTTTGTGTTCTTTACCTCCATTATATGAGCACTGCGTGACTACTTTATTGTATGGGAAGGATACAATTTTCGTTGAGGACGAAAGTCTAGTTTGTATTCTAAAAAATTGGGGAAAAGTATCCGGTGAGAGTAGTGTTCATAATGATCAAGCATTGGTGGTGCGAGGAAAGACTATTGGGAGGGTTTTCGGGCAGTAGGGGGATTTCTGGCTCTTAACCCACATATTTGGATGTAGTACAGTTTTTGTACTGTAAGAAATTCGGGCACATGGTGAAAAATTGTCCGAGGGTGAAGGACAAGTTTGTAGAGAAGGGTGTTGCTAGTTGTGTCGAAGATGATCCGGAAGGGTTTGAGGCTACCATTGCTTTGGCAGTAAGTGATGTCTCTTGTGAAAACGTGTGGATTCTTGACTTTGGATGTTCTTACCATATGTGTCCGCGTAGGGATTGGTTTGATACATATGAGACGGTTCACGGTGATACAATTCTTATGGGGAATAACATGCCCTGTAGAATTGTTGGGGTTGGAACAGTCAAAGTCAGGATGTATGATGAGGTTGTGAGAACATTGCTTGGTGTTCGACATGTACCAGATTTGAGGTAGAACCTTATCTCTTTGGGCGCTCTCGACTCCGTGGGTTGGTACATCGCTGAAGGTGGAGTCTTGAGTGCGTTGTTCGGGGCTCGGGTTTTTGTGAAGGGTCAGAAATTGGGTAACCTTTATGTGCTTGATGGTAGTACGATCATCGTTCGGGTCTTCATCTGTTGAGAGGAATTCGGGTTCAACTATTGGGAGTATGCGAGAGGGCATACAAGGCTCTGCGGTAGAGTCGGTTAACTCCGTGTGAAGTTATGAGCACGTCTTCTTTGGCATCAGTAATGGGTGCATGTGGTCGACGTCGACATCGACATTCGGTTGAAGATGAGTGCTCGTTGGTGATTAAACTCTGTGAGGGGAGTTGTGGTGTTTAGCTCCGGGTGGAGCTTGAGCGGATCTTCGTTGGCATCAGTCATGGGTGCATTGGGTGTGAGGTGCCCGTTTGAAGATGGAAGGCTCATTGGTGATCGTCCCGGTGGGGGCATGAGGGGGGAAGAGCGATTGGTGAGAGGATTGCACTATGTTGTTGGCTTGGAAGGGAATTCAAGTCAAGGTGGAGATTGTTGGAGTTTTGTGCCTTGAATTGACGTTTTCGGAAGAAAGGAACAGTTTCGTCGCGCTCCGCATGCTGTCAGGATTTCGGGTGGTTTGCTGGAAAAACCGCCCGGGCGGGTTTGGAGCCGCCCGGGTGGGTTTGGCAGATCGTCGTTTCCGCCCGGGCGGGTTTAGGGCCGCCCGGGCGGGTTTGTCCGAGTCCTGTATGGTTTTGGACCGGTATTGCGTGTTTTTGAGGGTTTTAACCTAATTTTCTGTACTTTCTTATAAATAGGAGCTTTGTGGCCTCGTAGGGCTTTGGACTTCTTGAGTGAATCCCTTTGAGGGAGCCCCCATGGGGTTCCCCGTAGTGTGTTAGGGTTTCTCGATTGTTCCAAAGATGGTCTTATTCTTAGGATTAGATATTAGGGAGTTGTGTGTGTGTCTTTTTCGTGTTCTTGAGACGTTTGATGCTCTGTAGGTCGCTCCTCAGAGATTTGTCTCTAGATATCTGTTGGATGCTTCAAGGTGGAGTTACGGGTATGGCCGGCTCTGTGTATTCTCCCCGTTTATAGTGAATCCTCTTGCTTTTTCCCCGTGGACGTACCTCTAGAGCTTTGTGCTTGAGGGGAAACCACGTAAATCTTGTGTCCTATTTCCTTGTTGATTTGTTTATATTCTCATAATTCAGGGTTTGGCACAACAATTGTAACGAAGTATGCTAGGAAACTCATCAAAAAAAATCGCTTCCCCCCAGCAAAGTTGGTTCTTGAATTTCTTCTGCCACTTAAAGTCGCGCGTCGTTATAATCATGCTTTTGTAGTAGTAATTTTGAAAAAAGTATTCGAACGAACTTATCTAAAAACACAACTTTGTGGAAGTCTTTTTTTGAGAAACACATGCATTTCAATTACAATAAGACATGAGTTCAGGACCATACATTGTGAGTGTCCTCAACATTCATATAGTTATCGTCAGTGTTCTATTTTCTTTAGTTCTGATCATGGTGATATTTCACAGGATTCGTGCACCCACTGCAAGCTTGTTGCGGCCATGGGGGCAAGTACAACTACAACCCTCATATCGGTTGTGGAGGAAAAATTACAGTGCGTGGCAAAGAAGTTTTAGTAGGAAAGCCATGCAAAGATCCTTCAGTCATGATCAACTGGGATGGGGTACACTTCACAGAGGCAGCTAATAAGTGGTTTTTTGACCGGATTGTGGATGGTTCATTTTCCGACCCACCACTTCCACTGAAAATGGCTTGCCATAGGCACCCACCAGCACATTGAAGTGTTCAACATGTGCTTGATAGGACCCTGGAAATACTCAAATTCTTTTTTTTAGGAGAGTTCTGTTTTCACTGTTGTTGCTAGTCTGCTGTTGCTATGGCTGGCACTGTAATGTGGAAGGTGACTTGAGGTTTACTGATGAGAAATTCCCAAGGATGGTAATAAATGGGTAACAATTTTCACTGGCCAGGGTTAATGGTTTGCCAATGTAGAGGCTATAGCTAGTAGCTACTCTCCCTAAATTTTTGGTTTGGTACTTTTCACTTCTAGTGATTCTTTGTTTATTTTCTCGTTGTAATTTTGGGAATTAATCATTCATTTCGATGAGAGAAATAAAAAAAGTATAACGATGTGGACCGAAGTTGGAAAAATTTCATGTAAGAGCAACTGCAGTCCTTACCCAAACCCAAACTCAGATTCAAAATCTGAATAAAAACCCCCAAAATCTGAGTAAATGGCTCTCCGGTCCTTGAACCAAACCTAACTCAATTTGAGTTTGACTCAAATTCTTACCCAAATCAAGGGAGTCTCAGCCCTTGAACCAAATTTTCGACGGTAACTGTGTGGTGGGGCACATCACCAAAAGTCCTTCAGCCTCAGCTGCCGTCGTCGTCAACTCCGGCGAGGGTTACATAACACAGATCATGAGGCTACGAAGGTCGCCGGTGACGGGTGGAGTCTGGTGATGGTCGAACACATATCTAGAGGAAGAAGAGGGAGGGACGGGATCTGGGTGTGCTCCGATGGCAGTGGCAGACGGCGGGCGACAGGCGACGGAGAGACGATTGGGTTAGGGTTAGGTCAAACAGCGGTGGTTATTGGTGGTGGTGGTGGTCTACGGTGGTGGATAGACATGAGAAGGTGAGAAACTGTTTTTGATTTTTTTTTTAAAGCCAAATTTGAGTAAATCTGAGTTGATGACTGGAAATGGCCTACCCAAATCAAGCTTTTTACTTTGATGCAGGGCTGGAGATGCTCTAAGACGACACTTTAGATAAAAAAAAAAAACATATACCAGTAAGGTTTCACTAATGGAGGAGGTTTTACTGTCAATCTCACCTGCAATAATCCCTCAGTTAGAATCAGCTGGGATGGATCTCACTTCAAAGAGTCAGTCAACAGGTGGGTCTTTGATCAAATCATTAAGTAAAAGTTGCTAGACATGTGTGGGATGAACCCCTGTATACTTTCCTATGTTTTGGGTAAAGATCTGAATACTTTCTGGTTAATTAGAAATATTTTTTTTCTTTCTAATCTACCTTTCTGAAACTGAGACTGCACTTCATTTTTATATTGCTTTCTACTAGTCTAGTTAAATGGTCACCTGAGGGCCAAGTACTCTAGGCATGAACTTCAAGTACATGTAACATGCATTTTGGAGGGCCAAACCTGTCTTTTCCCTTTCCCTTTTTCCGTTTTGGTACAATTATTCAAATGGATAACGTAACTTTTTGTTGTGTCCAAGTCAGGTTACACACTTTTCGACTAATTCCCTCTTCGGTTTGGTCAAAAGTAGGTCATCAACGCCGAGATTTAACCTTGATCAATTGTATGAGGAACAAACCCACTAACTCACTGACTGACAAGACTAACCCTTGGGGCTAATGGACAACCTAACTACATTAAAGTAAGATGCATGAGTCCTAAAGACTACGTGAAAAGCATTTGCTGAAAAAAAGCTAATGGACAACCTAACTACATTAAAGTAAGATGCATGAGTCCTAAAGACTACGTGAAAAGCATTTGCTGAAAAAAATTTCTAAGGGAAAGAAAATAAACATGTGATTGATAGGGACTGTGAAGCATTCATTTGAAATATTACCACAATTACATTGAACTCGAATTGAAAGGTGCACATGAGTTTACTCTGAATCTATTAAAGAGTGAAAGGGCGGACAAGCATTTAGGCTTTCTGTTTGGTAGATGCTTGTGTGACTCAGAACCTTTTTCCAAACTTATTATCAGCTTCTTCAATTCACTTGGCAAACACTTACAATGTAGACAACAGGACAAAAAAAAGAGAGTACCCTTCTAGATATAATGTGAGCATATATTATAATATGCATTTGTACAGTAAATTGGCCCGGACACTCCTGACTGTCAAACCAACAAAAAAGAAAAGAAAAAGAGAACACCTCTGTCAAGTCTTGGAATGGAGAGATGAGATTGGAGAAATTGAGTGATCCACTCTGTCCTGTCTAATTATGCCCGGTTTGACCAAACCTAGCTAGCTGTTACTAACCCCAACTTTTTCTTTGGGCCCAAGCACTCCCATGTGCTGGTTTCCTCCTCTCTTTCTCTCTTCCCCTTCATCTTCCTCTCACTATAATCACCAAAGTTGATACTGGTTACAACCCATTATCTATTTCACTTATTTGATGCTAATCAAGATGTACGGCGACGTCGACGATACATTACTAGGCAACTAAGTCATCTCATCATCAAGTGTTTGGTTCACTGGAATAATATTAAGAATGAAAAAGGGTCATTCCTTGGCTTTACAAGGGTGTGGCCATTGTGATGACAGTGACAAACTAATCGTCGAAACGAGCATTTCACATGAATGATCATTTCATTCTAGCTTTATTCAAGTGACCTTAATAAGCCTTAGTTTAATCAACCTTCCAAGCATAGAGAAAGAAGCAAAACCCAGCTGGCTTACCAGCATTGCACTCCTCTTCTTCAGCCGGAGTCTGTGACGACAGAGTCGATATAAATGGCAGCGATGAAGGCGATAAAGGCCTGAATATGAAAAGTGCATGCCTTGATCCAGGACTAAAGAGCCAGTCATGGGCATCCCAACACACCTCCATTCTATCTTTATCATCAACACGTATCAGTTCATTTCCCCTGAACTTCCATTGAAGGTGCTTCACATGAACAACCAAAACCCCATCAATCCTAATCTCCATGTTTGGATCAAACCCACCAAAGAACTCAATTAAAATCTCATGAAACGCTTCATTTTCATGAAATTTAGCTCTTGTGGAGAATTTCCTTTTTCCAAAAACATGTTCTTGCCTTGAAACTAATATTGGATCGTCAAGGGCTGGTCTACAACCGGTCTTCCTAAAGGCATCTTTCTTCCAATCACCAAGAAGCAACACAACCTCTTGATCACATACAATGGCGACGTAGTAATTCGATTGTGGCTCCGTTTCACCGTTGAATTTTGCAGCCTTTAGGTCCCAAACAACACCAATAGTCTCACCATCCACATTAAATTGCTTCAACCCTTCTTTCCTCCAAAAAAGCCATGGCTTGAGCTGGATCTTGCAACAATAGCAGTCGTCATCGCCATGTGGTCCTTGAACCGAGACAGATAACCCATGAACTAACAAATTCTTGTACCATGTAACAGTTATCAGCCGATAACTGCCTGCGATCTTTGTTTGATACATTGACATCACAACATTCTGGCCTGCCCTTATAATAGTAGCAGAATCATCATCTGGTCTCTCACTAGACGAAAAACAAGCAGGAATTCCCATTGGGTGATTCATCATTCTTCATAAAGTGTCAACCAAAAGGAGATCAACCTGCATCTAACTAACAAGAGTAAAAAAAAGGGACAGAAAACAAGAGGGTTGAAAGAAATGGATCAAGATCTTAATCGAGCATGAGACATCTTACTCACAAGATTTGTCCATAGATGCTGCCAGAGGTGGCATTATATTGTAGTCAGGAGAAAACTACCAAGTTTTTTGAAGTGACACTTAGGAGGAAGAGGCGTAACAGTGAGAGGAAGAGTTGGCATATTATATAGCTCAATTATATGAAAGACAGGTAATCGCTTTCACCTTTTTCCTTTCTGTGACTAACAAACTCAGCTTTCCGTACTTAACTAAAAAGAAAAGAAGGGGAAATGATTTCACTATCACCTCCAATAATTTATCTTTGTGAAAGCAAGGTGAAAAGGAGAGAGAAAAAAAAAAAAAAAAAACCATTTCAGATGTTTTTTTTAAGAAGTTGTATATTAACCGCCCAAAAATGTTAGGGCCAGCAGAAGAGCTAGTGGATTTGCGAGTGCAAGAAGAATATAAAGACGAATGAGAAAAGAGAGTAATTTAATGCTGAAATTTTCATTAGATTAAGGGCTGAATTACAAGAATCCTTCTGCTACTGCACGAAGACTTTTTTCTAATTTGTGGAAGTTGGATGATAACCTATCTAGCTGCTGCTTGCTGACACTAATCCTTTATTTATACCAGCAATTGGAAGCACCTAGACTTAATCCTTTCTGACCCTTTACAATTGTTAGCCCAAAATTTTTATAAAATACCTCATTGATTTTGATGATAACAAAACTGATTTTATTAAATGAAAAATATAATTAAATTGTGGTATTTGATACTCATTAGATTAATTATTTATTTTGTAGGATTTGGTTGAGGTACACAAAGAGAGATGCTACACCAAATTCCTATCTCCATTAGCCAAGATTTATATTTAAAGGGGAGAAGATTAAAGACAAATCTTATTCCCATGTTTATTTTGGAAAGCTCTCTATCATTCAAATGGCTAGAGCACAAGGGAAGTTAGCAAATTTGAAGTCATTCACTACCTAATGGGTTCAACGGCTAGTACTGGAGAAATAAAAGGAATGAGCCTTATATTTGTTTCAATCAAAGGCACTATTAGATTGGTCATATTTCAAATTTGGAGAGGGGCTTCTAACGTATACATAGTGATGCATATAAAATGAAGGCATGGAGGCAGATTAAGGGACAACATACTAGAGTGCTCCAAACGACAAATATATGTGTGCCGCAATTTTTATCACTCAACTCCAAGCTTTATCTTGCATATTCTAGAATAGTTTGAGTGTTCTATTTTGAACCTTCATTGTAAAAGGAATTGTACACCCTTGTTTATACTCTTGTGAGAGATTATTTTTTTTGTGAATGATTTTGGAGATAAAATCGCTTGAGAGTTAGGTGTTACTAGCACCGAGTCAAAACTAGTTGGGTTAGGTGTGACTAGCACCGGAGTCAAAACTAGTTGGAGCGATTGGGGATAGATTGCTTGTTGTAAAGGTTTCTCTAGCACCCGCGAAGCTAGAATGTGTTACTATTGGAGATAGTGCAGCAAATCCCGAGTTGGACACTTGGGGAGTGGACTAGGCCGTGAAGTTGCGGACCGAACCACGATAAATCTTTGCGTTCGATTTTTCTCTTCCCTTTACTCTTTATTTTCTATCATATATTATTGCATGCATGCTTGAATAATTTAATTTGATTATTGGGTGTTGCACTTTGTTTTTAATTCCGCATTATTTTTAAGATACACAATTCACCCCCCTCTTGTGTGTTGCTATCTGGGCCAACAACAATCACCAAGCTACATTGGAAGATGAACCATTACAATGAACTTTGACTGACCTTTCATGAGCCTAACATTCCAGATTATTCCAGCAAGTTATATCTTAGGATAGCGAATTTGGTGCAGAGGTTTCATCTCCGTTCCCGGGTGTTAACACTGAGGTTCATGGCCCAGTTACGGATGTAGTGGAGTTTGTTGACGGTTTTTTTATTCTATCAGAGGGTGGTTTTTTAAATGAGAAGGATACAGATGTGGCGGATGGCTTTCAATTAAGCGTGGATCTCAATTCAGTTGATAAGGCAGTGGGTATTGAGAGGACTAAAGTGTTGGGGATTTCGACACCCCAATCCCACCACAACGGAAGCGCAATAAAAATCATCAACAATCAAGCACACACAAGACACAATATTTTTACGTGGTTCGGCCTCAATGCCTACCTCCACGGGATTGCGGGAGAGAGAGAGAAACCACTATAGTTGGAAAAATAGAGATACAAATGTGACGTGAAAAAAAAACTCACCCAAAGAGCACCTAACACATGGCTCTATACATAGTTTTTTCATTCACCCCCACACTCTATTTTTCCCTCATATTTTTCTCCTCTCAACCTCACAACCCGTAACCCGGAGCACACGGCAAACCACCACGGGCTGCCCTCCCTCGTGCCCTTCTCCGGTTGCTCGCACTGTTTTTCTGTCTCACCTCACGTTCACAAAATGCATACAAGCAATATATAACCACATATGGGAAGGTTCCAGATGGGTCAACAACTTTTCACCAAAACCCATTAAAGCATTTAACACATTTAATTCCCTTCCTCCTTTTCCAAGTCCAGAGCACACAGAAGAACCCTTCTTTACTCGGCTGATCTCTTTCCCATGCACACATGACACATATAGTCAACAAAGGAGCAACGAGTCCACTTCCCATAAGCCTTTGTTAACCCCTTTAGTCATTGTGCACGCACCCACACACCAGTGCACAATGCACAACAGTGGTCACATTTCTTTTCTTCTTCTTTTTCATTTTTCATGTGGGTAAAAAATCCAACATAAAGATCCAAGAGACTCACGTGGGGATACTCTAGTTTTGGGGTCCATGAACCAAGAGATCAATGATGCTAAGGTTGCGGAGGGTGTAAGTGGTGGACGCAGGATTGCCATTTTTGCCTAATTTGCGGGGGCCACTCTTCAGTAACTTTATAAAAAAATCTCAAAGTATACTAAAAATATGTAGAAAATTGGGGGGAGTGCAGGGGCCGAACACCCCCCCTTGCACCCCCCAGATCCGCCCCTAGTCACTGTTCTGGATGTTGCCCTCATCAACAACGCTAGCATAGGTGTAATATCAGAAGCTTTTAAGGCTAAGGAAAAAAGATTTTGAAGGAGAAGAGAAGTTAGAGAGCTCCTTGAGTCACAAGAATACGATCCAGGTGATCATGGTCTTGGAGATCGTCAGGAGGCTGAAGCTAGTGATCAGTTAGGTTCAATTAACTCAGGATATCGTAAGGAGGAATTTGAATATTAGAAGATAGATGGAAGAAGCTTTGATCAATGGCAAAAGGCTGGGAGTTGTTCATCTCGAGAACGATGAGGCGGTTATTCAAAGATTGGTGCAATTGGTGCAATAGTTTTCGGCTGATCTTGATTCTCATGTGGTGCTTTTTTAGAGTTTCTTTTTGATTTTAGGCGATTTCTTTCTTTCAGTGAAAGGTTTGGTGGTGGTTGTGGTGTAGGCTGGTTGGGTTGTTTTTAGGTTCTGGTTTTGTCTTTCCCCTTTTGTTGCTTTCCTTTCAGCTCTTCGCTGGAGGTGTTTGCTCCGCCTTTTCCTTTCTTTGTGCTTGGTTGTGGCGTCGTTTTCTCGTTGTTTTCCTTCTATTTATATATATATATATATATATATATATATATATAGTTAAAAAACTTCCAATATCCCTTCTTAATTTGTAATTTTCAGTTGCTTCTGAAACTTATCAAACTTTTTCTGTTGAAACCAGCAATCCCTTTGGGAGTGATTAGAATTCTTGCATCTTTTACATTTGAAACGACAGTCTTTCGTCTGGTGATTAGACTTTTTACAAATGCGGCAGCTAGAGTTGTAATTACTACGTACTTCTTTGTTACGGATTTTCTCCTCTTTCATTTGCTTTGACTTTACCTTCATTTTGGTTCTGCTGCCCTTTCACCTTCGGAACAAGCCTCCTTTTTTGCCATTGCTCCTGCTTGTTTCCCTTATTGTTGCTGAAGTTGAGTTTGGCTTGAAAAGCTTAGTCTAAAGGTTGGCTTGATACCTCTTTATTCTTTTCTCATAAACTTAGAGAGAGCTCATGAGTTCATGCAAGGAATATGTTGAAAGATCTTTAGATTCTTCTATGGCCGCTACCACATGATCGAATTTCGGAGGAAGGCTACAAATAACCTTTTGAACAATCTTCTTATCTTCAATCGCATCTCCATAGCTCCAAATTTGATTTACATTTTCAATAACTTTGGAGAGGAATTATTGAACATTTTTGCTTTCTTTCATAGCCATGTTATCAAATTGCCTCCAAATAAATTGTAGCTTTATGGAGATCACCCTATCACTTCTCTTAAAATTCATTTTTCAACATATCCCATGCTTGCTTCGCTTTATTTGCACCAAAAATGCGAGGATAGATGGCTTTGCTTACTCCTTGTTGGATATGCCCGAGTGCATTTGCATCTTTCCTGAGATTTTCCTTGTATGTTTTCTGTTGAGCCTCTGTCCAATCAGTAGAATTTTTCAGTTCTACATACGTGCTTTCGACCACTTCCCAAATATCTTGAGAGATGAAAAAGGTCTTCATTTGATTGCTCCAGTAGTCATAGTGCTCTCCTTCAAAGATAGGAACTTGGCTTGGAGAGTACGCTAATTAACATGGTTGGAACGTTGGCTGCCATTTGATCCGATGAGACAATTTTGAATAAACACAGGAGAAGATGACTAATAGATCGAACAAGCTCTGATACCAAATTTGTTGGGGCCAGCAAAAGAGCGAGTGGATTTGTGAGTGCAAGAAGAACATAAAGACAAATGAGAAAAGAGAGTAGTCTAATGTGCTGACATTTTCATTAGAGTAAGGGCTAAATCACAAGAATCCTTCTGCTCTTGCACGGAGGTTTTTTTTCTGATTTGTGGAAGTTGGATGATAACCTATCTAGCTGCTACACTAATCCTTTATTTATACCAGCAATTGGAAGCGCCTAGATTAATCCTTTCTACCCATTTACAATCACAAAGCTACACTGGAAGATGAACCATTACAATGAACTTTGAATGACCTTTCATGAGCCTGACATTCAAAATTATTCCAGCAAGTTATCTCTTAGGAAAAATACAAATTAACTTCCAACAAAAGAGATCAAGGGGATAGCCTTGCAATCCCATAAAAGAACAAATACTGAACCGAAGGCTTTGAAGATCAACAAACAAAAAACCGTACATGGACAAAGCAAACTAGCCCAAACAAAAGAACTAAGAAGAAATAAACTACAAAAAACTAGGATGTAACTTCCAAAAATCACACAAATGAGTAGATTCAGTAGTGGGCTTCACAGCCTTCTAAGAGCATAAGCGGGCCCTGATATCTTTAGCTATACGAAGGGTTACCATATCTGTACTGGCACCCATCGATTGAAAGACACGGCTATTCCTCTCCCTCCACAGATGGTATATGGTCGCAGCTAGGCTCAATTTGAGGAAAGAACAGAGTTTCCGTTTCCGTTTCTCTTTATATGCATATCTAAACCAAACCAAACCGCGCCTTAAGTTTCAATTAATTAGGGTCGGCTACATGAATCCTGTTTTTCCATTAAGCTCTATCAAGGATTACCTGTTCATTGAGATTTAGTGTACTCATATTATTGTGGACTACAACATTCAATGTCAATCTAGGTCTTCCTCTCCTTTTAGTGTTCCAACCTACAACCTAAATCTATTCTATCAACTCTCCAAACTACTGCATCAACAGGTCTATGGTAGATATGTCCAACCAACTTAGCCTATTTTCTCGCAACTTCTCCTTTATAGGTGCTACACCCACCATCTCACGAACGGTTTCATACCACACATCCACCTCAGCATTCTTATTTCAGCTACACCCATCTTACTCACTTGTTGTTTGTTAATAGGCCAACATTCTGTCCCGTAAAGCATCGCTGGTCTTATAGCAATTTTATATGCATGTCTATATAAACCAAAATACAAGAGAGAACATTCCTTCCACTACACACTGACACAAACACCAACCACACTGTCTCACATTCACGTAGGTGGGTCCAGTAACGACTCCAGACTTTATTGCACGTAGGGTCATCCGCATTTGCCGTAGTAAACTAATAAATAATAATCATTCATACAGAAACTACTTCACATTAATAGAGAAATAATAATTTATTTCCAACCAAAAATAAAGGTTGTCCATGGAGATATACCCGTACATAAAGGTCAATTTAGTGCAGTCTAAAATCCTTATCTTTATATATCCATGATTTTAATGAAGAAAAATCGTAAATATAAGAGTCTTACATATGATATTCAATGTTTATATAATTGTTGAATTTACATAGTAACATGCATTGCTTTAGTTAAATAAAACTCGAAATCAACATGCGTTTGAAGGTTAGGGCATTCACAGTGGGCTCTCTATATTTGGCTCCTAAAATGACTCCTAAGTTGACACATAAGCAAAAGTGGGTTCTAATTTTGTTTGTAAGGACTTGGTAATTAAGGAGTGTGAGAGCACCCCAACGGACTCTCTAAAATAGTAAAATTGGCTCATAGACTATGTCCTAAGATTCCTCAATCTTCTCCTCACTCCTAACTCCCTCCCTAAACTTAGCTAAAGCGGTAGGAGCCATGTTAAAGAGTCATTATGAGCTTCTATGGATAGCCCATTAAAAACTACAAGTAAGCAAATGAATTGCTAAATGTTAGGAGTCTTACCTAAGAGCTTTTTAAAGAGCCCATTGTGGATTTAGATGGTGTTTCTTGCCATAATTTTTTGAGTTTCTGTAATTTCTTGAGAGAGAGGGGAGCTAAAAGGAAAGTGCAGTGGACCAAAGAAGGGAAAATTATCCAATACTACTGCTTTAACCTCATGGCTTGGACTTGGGATAATGCTCCAGGTTAATGGTGTCAACTAATCGAGGCACAGAAAATCTATGCACTACTCCTAGCTGTAATTTTTTTTTCCATGGTGTCAGACTCCTCCACGGTTTCTATGCTAGCGTCGCCACTGGTTGGGTCGCACATTCATATGAGTCGGCCGATGGCTTCTAAGGTTGGATTTTTATCCCTGATATTTTCCTTCCAAGAAGACAATAGCCACTGTGTAACTTTTTGAATTGTTTGTGTGCATGTGGATTAGCTACTGGCTTCAGAGCTTAGCTACGTAAGCAGATTATTCTATCTAGCATGAAGGAGGAATGCACATATATGAAAGAATAAATTTACATATCAGTGATTATTGGAAATAGTTTTTCATTTGAAATGATTCAGATCAATTATCATGGCCGTTATGACATCCAAACTACCTCTAGTCACTGCAAGGTTAACAAGCTCATTACAAGGCACAAGCTATCCACTAGAAGCTGGCCTCCTCTCCTTATAACTGCTGTGTTCTTGATTAATTTGGAGATTGAATATTCATGATCATCTGAGAAGAAATCTGTTGGACCTTTGATTATGTCCAATAAGTAATAGTTTCTTTATGGTTTTGAGATGGATATCAAGTTTCCACATGGTATCAGAGTGGGACCCATTCCACCCCACATTTAAAAAAAAAATTCACAATCCACACCCCGGGATGACAGACCAGCAAAAAGGTTGCACGATGATAGGACCCAAAAAGTGGCCACACGTGACAGATCTCAAATGCGGTTGCATGTGAGGGGGGATGTTAGGGAATATTGTCCCACATTGCTTAGGAGTGGAGTGAGTGATCACTTAATAGAGTGAAAATTTGTTCACCCTTACCAAAAGAGGGTGAACAAAACTCTCACCCTGATTGGTTGAAATGGTGTGGGGTCCACAGAATCAATACACTTTTTGGTAAGCATGACATCATATTGTGGTGGGATCCACACCATTTTTGGGTCCATCAATACACTTTTTGGTAAGCATGACATCATATTGTGGTGGGATCCACACCATTTTTGGTGGACCCCACACCATTTCAACCAATCAGGGTGAGGGTTTTGTTCACCCTCATTTGGTGAGGGTGAACAAATTTTTTTTCTCACTTAATATATGCTAGGACCTCTCCACTCATTATCAATAGATTTTGATATGGATATATATTAACAAAAGAGAATTGCCAAGAACCAAGCTTATTGTTATGCCTTAATATAGGCTACAAACTTGACCACCAATATCCATCAATAATTAGGAAATCACACGACACAAGGAAAGTTGATTAATTAGGAAATATTAATAATAGCCTAGCCAAAACAGGAAACATAATAATAGAACCAAAAACTATGGAAACATAATATTTTCAAAATCCCCCCTCAAACTCAAGTAAGTCTACCAACTTGAGTTTGAATAACCAAGAGCCGAGAGCCCCGAGAAACAGCCAGGAACCAAGAGAAACTACCAGGAATGAAAAGCAGGAACCAGGAAACCAAGACAGAGCCAAGAAATATGATTGATTCTTTATGGCTTATCCCATGGATCTTGTGGAAATTCACTGGGGATGACAGATAGAGCAGCAGGTTGAGGGGTACTTGTCATGGAGAGTAGTTTAATTCTTGAGGACATCCTCGATATCGTGGCCAAATGCAGAAGAAGATGGAGCATTGGATTGAGCACCCTTGTTAGCATTGTCTGGATTCTGTGGACAATTACTCTAATAATGACCCGGCCCGATTTGATGGCAATGTATACAAACTCTAACAGGGCAATTGAGTAACAAATGATCTGTTTTACGGCAATAATGGCAAACCTTCGGAATTTGTTGTGATTTATTACCTCCATATTTTATTGGTTGAGTACCTCCGCGATTATAAGTTGCGAGAATGGTGTCCATGCCATGTGGTTTAAGGCAGGGAGTTCAGAAATAGCTTGTTCCAAGGTAGGGAGCGGACTGCGTTGAAGAAGAGAAGCGCGAACAGGCTCAAAATCCATAGTAAGAGCCATGAGAAAAAGAATGAGCCGTTGTTGATCCCTATGACTGGTGAATTTTTTAGCGTCAGCTGTAGAAGACCACGTTGGCTCAGAAAGTGCTAACTGATCCAATACATTATAGACCTGAGAGAGGAAATCATTGATAGATTGGCCATGCTCTTGTCGGAGACGGTGAAGATGACTAAGAAGCTGGTATTGATGAGCGAGACCAGTAGTGCTGTAACGATCTTTCAAAAAATCCCAAATGGCCTTGGCGGGACCAACACGATTCACAAATCGTCCACACTGTAGGCTAAGAGAGGTGATAGAAGTATTGCGAAACCACGTAATAATTAGATGATTCTTGTTATCCCAATCGTCTAGACGTCCTTCAAATTTGGGTTGCGTTTCAGTGTCTCCTTTCGTAGGTTTGACAATCTTACCCATGATAACACGCCAAAGCTTTTGCCTTTGATAAAGCTGCATATAGCCTGCGCCCAAAGAATGTAGTTGGTGCCATTAAGAGTGATAGAAATATGTTGGAGTGTTAAGGAGTCTACTTTGTTCTTAGTCTACTTGTAATGATTTTTTATTTGATTTTCATTTCATTTGTGCTTTCTCTTGTAATGCTTCATTTGTGAAGCTTGTAATTACGTTAAGGTGGAAGTGTGTTTCTGTTGATGATTAGGCGGGAGAATTAATTGATTGCCAAGTCAGCAATCCTTGTGCTAGCTAGTTGTCCAATAAGCTAAGTCGGTTGGTCAGAGCATAAAGGGGGTTTTCCTTCTTTTTTGTAATCATCGAGACATACACAAATAACAGAAATTTCTTCTATTGAATTTCATTTCAATTTATTTCACAGATTTGATTATTCAATTTCTGAATTCTTTCATGGTATCAGAGCCTTCTGACGAAGGTCGAAGTTTCAGATCCTGAAGCTTGGTCGAAGTTTCAAATCCTGAAGCTAATCCACGAACATCAATCACCAGATTTCTTCTGCTGAAGTTCAAGAACTCAAATTGTTAGGATTTTCTCGAAGGATTTCCTCTACTTTGTTCTTAGACTACTGGATATCTTCTACTCGAGTTCAAGAACTCATATTGTAAAGGTTTCCTCGTTTCTTCGACAGAAATGGCATCTGCTGCAATGTCTTCTTCAACCTCAGTGACGCTACCACCATCTCTGGCTTTTCTGGTATCAAATTTTCACTCTTTGGTTAATATCAAGTTGGATTCTGCAAATTACCTATTATGGCAAACTCAAGTTATGAATGCTTTACGTGCAAATGGTTATCTTGAATACCTGGATTGTACAAAACCTTCACCTGAACCAACAATTCAGGATTCTTCAAATTCTGGGGTTACAAATCCAGACTTTACACTGTGGACTTTGATCGATAACCAACTGTTGTCTTGCTTAACATCGAGTTTGTCTCCATCGACTTTACCACTTGTTTTAGGGGTCACACATGCGTGTCAAGTATGGCAAATTCTCTCTCAAAGATGTAATTCTCTCTCAAAGGCACACATTCATGAGATAAAGAACAAACTCTATAATGCTAGCAAAACAAGGTCAATGGATGAGTATGTTGATGAATGCTTGCGACCTAGCGTTGTTGTAATTAGCGTCACCCCAAACGTAGGGCTAGGTCGTTGCTAGCATAGTAACCCGGCAAGACCGGGGTTGATTTCCACAGGGACCGAATGTTACCGGCATGAGATTTGTCTTGCAATGGAATTTGGCATTAAGACGGCCAACTTCTAAAGTGGATTTGTTTGGTGGTTTCTCTCTTTACCTCCTTACTTAAAGAAAATGGATTTTGATTAGGAATTAAACAGGGATTTGGTTAGGGGTTTAATCTACCCATGACTTAGTTTATTCATGGTTTCTCAACGATAACTCAAGTGAGAGTCGAAAGGGTTCGCTCTCACCCGGAAGATTTAGCGGTAAAATCACAAGATTAGGTTTGGTAATAGATAGAAATCTCACTCAGACATTTTATCAAACACCTAGTGTGCATGGTACTAAACATTGTGTGTGCCAAGAATTTGTCTACACCCAATCAAAGTAATTAACAGATCTAAGTTATGAACGAAAATACAAGAAATCTATCCATTCACAAACCCATATTAAGCACGAATTAGTGAGAAACCATGAAAACCCTAAGCCATGGGGTAGAAATCACCCCATGCCAAACCTATCTAACTACTCACACATGATTAATGGAAGAACAGAAGAAAAACGTGGAGAAATTTGGATCATGATGAAAACGAAAATAAACTTGAGATTTAGATAAAGATTGATGAGTGCTATGACTTTAATAAAGAGGATTTACCTTGAAACAAAATGGAAAAGCTTCAAATCTTAGAGAGAAGGGAGAACTAAACTAAGAGGGAGGTAGAGAGAGAAAGTCTAATCAAGAATAACCTAAAAACTGTCAAAGGAGCCTATTTATAGACCCCCAAAAAGTTACAAAAGTCGCCCGAAAAACGCTGTTTAAAGCTGGCCGAAAATGACTGGTATTGATACCTCTGAGAACTGGTATCAATACCAGCAGCTTCTAACTTTTCCCTGTGCACCTGGTATTGATACCTCTTCAACTGGTATTGATACCAGCAGGTTTCATCTTTTTCCTTGTCTGGCTGGTATTGATACCCCAAATGAGGGTATTGATACCAGCAGGTTCTGTCCCTTTTGTTATCCACCTGGTATCTATACCCCTAGAATTGGTATGGATACCAGCACGCTCTGAAGTTGGGACTTGAATTTGAGTCTTCCTCCGACCATCGGGTGTCTCGGGTCATCCTCCAATGGCTTGATTACATCAAATACGACTTGGGGAGGATTTCCCTTGGCCTTGGACGTTCTCGGGTACCTCCGGGTACTTCCGGGGATTATTGGGAGCGCCTGGATCCTCCATTTGCTCCGCTTTTCCTAAAGTTCAACCAAAAACACCTTTCGCGTAATATCATCATAAAACAAAGATTATATTCAAACGAGTGTATCAAAAGTGCGTGTGCTCTTGCCACCAACAAAATGGTATCAGACTCTCAGTGGCTAAGAGAGAGATGGCTAATTAATACTCCAGTAGAATGGTTCCATTTCAGATGCTTTGATTCACCAAAGATAACTATGACAATTGGTATATCCGGATGAAGGTGATTATTGGAATTGCAAGACTTATGGGAGCTTATGGATACAGGCTTTACACAACTACAATATGTAGCTGCTTCAAAGCAGAGGGAAGTGATGGGGTGGGTGGAGGAGTGTCGGAGAGGAAGGGAGTGGGTGTGTTGCATGCGGGGGAGGTGCTGTGCGCAAGCTATTGTGCATCAAAACGACGCAGCTTTGATACTTTTCTGGGTCATCCAAATCTACTGAAAAGGGCTCTGTTTGGACCCCTGAAAACCCATTGTTTTTCCATAGGAAACGCGAATGAATTGCTGGTAAAGGAAGTTGCATTTCTTGAATGTGCAGATTCAGATTCCATTCGTGTTCATTCATAAAAGAAGTTGCATTTATTTCTGTTGGGGTCTTTCTCTCTAAAAAAATCCAATCTCTCTCTAAACTTTTCACAAACTAAGGTTGGGGTTGGGGTTGGGGG
>JAXBDA010001258.1:0-58392 GCA_036023075.1 Gaultheria prostrata
ACGCGGGCCCGTGTGTGGGACCCACCCCTATGTGAGAGGGGTGTGTGGGTGATGTGTGAAAAGTAATGTGTGAGTATCTTTTTATTTTTTATTATACAAGATTACATATTCAATATTGGTCTTTTTTGATAGATGTTGTTGAATAGATTTTGAATATATATATATATATTTTTTAACATTGGATGTAAAAATTAAAAGTTGTAAATATTTGAATTTGAAAAAAATAAAAAGTGAGAGAAGGAAAGAGAGAGAGAGAGAGAGTGTAAGAGGGGCGGAGAGAGAGAGATCGGATAAACTAAAAGTGTAAAGTACTGTTGAAGTTTACTTTATGTCACTGTGGAGTTTGTCTTGGTTCTGGCGTCGAGAAAAGCCCCACATAGCCAACGCTACATGGCGTTGGTTAGCATTTGCCTTTAAATAATGTCCGATTCGTCGGTACCGCTCCGTACGTAAAGCCGATGATCTGTACATCTTAAATATCAAGCTACTTGCCAATATTGGTAATTTCTTGAGGATTTGTTGAACAATTCTTGTAGAAGTTTTCAGATATTTTTTACTTCCACGTCACACATAGTTTTCGTAAGAGGTAATTAAATATTCATCCGCTTTTTAAATACCACTTATATTTTCATCCACCATATTTTATGGACTTATGTTTACATCCTCCTATGGTGTCATTTATCATTGTTGCCCTTTCTTAAAATATATATACATATAAACGGAAAATCGGAGGATGACGAAACATATAGATTTTAGGATATCACATAAGTTTTGAATTCAATGTCAGTTACCTTTTAAATTCAATGTCAATTACCTTTGATCTGTCATGTTTCCTCAAATTAAGGAATTTTTTGAAATTTGTTTCCTTCTTGATATCCCTTAATTTTTTAATCTACAAAAAAGTATCTATATTGAATTAAAAAAAAACGTGGTTTGAGGATGGAGGAAAAAATAACTGACATTAGGAATGAAATTTCAAAATTGTTTCCTTCTTGTAATTAGGAATGAAATTTTCAAAATTAGAGATGATTTTTTCCGGATCTTTAGGCATGTTTGAAACACCATATTTTGTATCCTTAGAATGGTACAGTTGTTTCATTACATGGTAAAAAAGAACAATAACACTTTCATGGTAAATGATAATTAGTCATGGTAAAGACATGTCCACCCAATATTCAATAATTATGGTAAAAAAAAATTAAACAAACACATGATAAAAACGAAACTCAATACAATGAACATGGTAAAATGAAATCACTTGTAAACATGGTAATAATTGTTAAATTAAGAACTTAAATCATGGTAAAAATATCAAAACAAATCCCAATTTTTATGGTATAAAAGTGGGATATTTGGATTCCACCCAAACTCCGATCGAATAAATCCTTAATCGGCCTCTCGTCCTTGTCAACGTCCCGCAATATCCGTATATTCTTCGTAATCATCCCACATCGGACTTCCAGATCTTCATATCTTTGCCTCCACTTCTTAATCTCTCATTGTCGCCAGTTTGCGGCAGATTTTCTAAAAAAACTTTGTAGGCTCTGTATTTTTGCGATTCATCGAAGGACGGCGATTATGGATGATGGACGATGACGAACGAGGCAGGCGATAGCCAACGGCAGAGGGTGATTAAGATGTTGATGCAGGTTGGTGGTGGTTGCTGACGATGAACGATGATACCCTGGCCGCCACCAATGAAGGACAGTAGGGGGACGATTTTGCAGGCTGATCTTTTATAGAAAAGGCAAGAGAAATTTATGGGTTTTTAATCCTTGAATCTGATCCACCCAGCATAATTTGGGGGATTTGATTTGATTCAATATCCGCAAATTACTGCATAAGACCCCAAAGCTTAGAAATTGGTCCATTTCTCCCCCTATATATACACACACACATTTGTAATAAAGTGTAGTTTTGGGTTTATCTGAATGTCGGGATGAAAACATAACAGATGAAAAAACACAGGATGCATGAAATTCTAATTTCAAGGAGGCTGGAGGATGATTATTTAACTGGCCCTTTCGTAATCCAAAGGTGTTTTGGAAAAAAGAACTGTTGATAGCGACGATTGTTGCCAAGCTCATTGTCAAAGTTATATGCTTAAACAAAAAAACTTGCATTTAAGAAAGGTACGCAGAATTTTTAACAATTCAGGTGTCCGGGTCAATTTATGCCTCGATTAATCATGGGATCTCAATCCCGTCGCGAGCCCAATTAAAAAGAAAATTACGTAGGATTGACCTACGTGGAGTTTTAGATGGATACTTTACGATGGTGAGATGATATATGAACACAAACCTCATAAATCTCACGTATTGTATGAACACTTCAATTATTTTCTGTTACATTGACTGCAACAAAATCTGAGAGCAAGATTAAAAAAAAAAATGTAAAATCTCACAAGAATTGGAGTTTGAAAGTCTATGAATTTGGAAATTCTGATTTAATGAATCACCCTACTGACGCAAAAATAAAAAAACAATAATGATAGACAGCATGATTTAGTTTTGAAAATCACCATACAGATACAGACACAAAAATCAACAAAAATAATGACAGACAGGATGGGTTTTTTTTTCTCTTTTTTTTTTCCCAATAAGGCCATGATCAACGGTGGGTTTTTTTTTCACATGTGAATTCAAGTATTCAATAATTTGTGGAACAGCCCTTTGTGAAAAGGTTTGCATATCCAAATCTCACAAAAAATGAAACATATGTACAAAATACTAATGTGTGTGTGACTTGGAGGATATGTGGTGCATATGGGTAATCCCGCCACAACCGTTTCTTTTTTTTTTTTTTTTTTGGGTAATGAAGAATATCTTGATAAACTGGACTAATCTCTCCAGCTCTTTCTACGCGCGCGTTTGTGTGAGCTGAGGCGGCCCCAATGACAAATCGCTGTTGAGCAACCTTGACCGAGTCGAATTGATCAAACTAGCCTGGGTGTTTCTGCCCAACCTGAACCTATAATTCATAGTAGCTTTGACAACAAATGAGTCACTACTTTGGGAGCAACCAAGAAACTTTTGGAATATTTCGCTTCATATTTTTCTTTGCTCTATATATTTAGAAAAAAAAAAAAAACGAGGTGGCCTCCCCGGGACAAAATCGTATACAAATTTTTTGACAGAGATCTCTTTTTGACATACTAATTTTATTCATTTTCACTTCATACGAAAGAAAATTCAATTTATATATAGAAAAATACAAAATTTTAGTACATCATCTGAATATTCTACCCTCTCAATTGATGGAAAAGCCACCCATGGTTTGAAAAAGAAAAACGATATTTGGCTACTGGAGTGCAGAAATCATTTCCCTTTGCAAAATGGTTCCCTTTTGGGCTTGAATTTGGGCACGCAACCTTGCATCCAATGAATCAATACAAACCATTTTAACAGTTTCTTTATTGGACTTAACAACACAATCATGCACACAAAGTGCTTATTAGGCTCTCCCATTAATGACTTATTAATAATGCATTCACTAACTTATACCATTACAATACGCAACATCTTTTCTAAAAACTTTATTGTCCGGGTCAACTTTCATATACCTTAAGTAATTATGATAGCTTAATCTCACCGTCCACTTGCAGAAATCGAAGTAAAGTCAAAGTAAAATTTTATGGACTGACTCCATAAGAATTGATAACACCCGAGACAACGAGCAACCGAGCGAGCTTTTTCAACATATCTCTCTCTATTTTCTTTAGGAAAGGTCCCTTTCATGATGTATAATTTGGTATGTAGTTTGTGGCTTACATGCAAATGTCGGCAGTGAAAAACCTTCTTCAGTCATTTATGACATTATCTTAACAAACCATACTTTGAAATTGCATATATATTAGTGGACATAAAATATAAACATAAATATAACGTCCAATGATTTTTTAACTTCGAGTTGCGGTTTATTTGGGCTGTGCTTGTCCCCTAATGAGAAGCTGTTTATCATTCTAGCAAGCGTATCTTTTAATTTTTATTGAATTGACTCCTTGTTGCCCGTTCGTGGTTGTATATGGCCAGGGCGAAGCCAGAAATGTCTGGCACAGGCGTCAATATTTATAGACATACTTGATCTTCTTCTTATTAACTAATCATAAATTAAATGTGTATTACTATTAAAAAATTATTAGTTATTGATAGTCTTTAGGGAAGCAATATTAATTAGCAAATAATTAATGTTCGATACTCATGATTTATGGATAAAAGCTCGCAAATATGTATTCTTAATTCAAAAATGAGTATTGAAATTTTAACTATTAAGTGAGTATTATCCACACTTATTGACCGATGGTAAGTGAAATTTTAATCTTAAAACGAGGGCGAATTCATATTTTCAGTGAGATTACTTCATACTTGAAGCAAAAATTCCAAATCAAATCGTGGGATGAAATTCACAAAATTTATCAAAAAGTTAACCAATTTAATAGATAAATGCGGAAGTCAGTGGGGTCAAGTGACTTAATAGGTAGCGTATAATGGTATAATTGATCAATTTTATGACTCACCTAAAATTTTGGTGCGGTTGCTTCTAAGGAGGCAAACCAAAAAGAAATTTGACCACGGAAACATATAACGTTGCAGCTATACATGTTAGGCACGAAGAATTTAGTTTCCACAAGTAACGAATAAAGAACATGGAAACTTGGGCTTGTTGGGATGAAACCTGTTCTGATAGAAAACCGGGAGAGATTTCTGAAGATCCTGTCCGGACGGAAAGTGCAGAAATGCTGTCTGCAGGTTTTGGTCGAGGTTTGAAGTTGCAGAAGTTTTAGTCCGGACAGTGGTCAAGTCCGTATGGATGGTCGGCACGGGAAAACGCGCGTTTTAGTGATTTTTAGGGTTTCTGGTGTACTGTGTCGTCTTACTCCTACTTAGGGCAGCCCCGGCTCACTGTAACTTTGATCATTATTTATCATAGTGAAACATCTCAGCACTCCGTAGAGTACGATTAAGCAATTAGCTTCAGTCGGAACTACATAAAATCTCTGTGTCTTGTTCTTTCTTGCTTCTCATTGTTTTATGTTCTTGGTTTGTTCTTCGATTGTGTGTATTTGTCTGTAGGTTTAAAGCGTGCAAATCCATAACAGGGCTGAGTTTCCATTAAAAATACCGTCTTTCAAAATACCAATTATTTCCGATAAATTTAAAATATGTTGATGTATGTGAGAAAAATAACTTGCCTCATAATCCGTGCAACCAAGTGCTTTAGTCAATTTAGACTCCGTTTGATCACATTATAATATTATATTTAGGCAGTATTCACAAGCTTTGTGTGCAAGAAATACCAATTATTTCCGATAAATTTAAAATATGTTGATGTATGTGAGAAAAATAACTTATCTCATTCGTGCAACCAAGTGCTTTAGTCAATTTAGACTCCGTTTGATCACATTATAATATTATATTTAGGCAGTATTCACGAGCTTTGTGTGCAAGAAAACTCAAGCCAAAATTGCCTAATTATCAGCCGTCCCACGCATAACCCATGACTTTTTTTTTATACCTCTTTTTCATATACCAACTCCAGTTTCTTGTGAAGCTTTTGGTATGTCTTCCGTGGGATTTTTTGAACAATCGAGAAGTGCTTGAATTTCTTGGTTATATTCCAGACTGTTGTAACGAACGCTATGCACGCGACTAAGTTATGAGAAAGTAAACAAAATCAACAAGCACACACGACACAAAGATTTACGTGGTTCACCAAGATGGGTATGTCCACGGGCAAGGAGAGAGAGAGTTCACTATCAATGGTGAAAAAGAGATACAAAGAGCCGGCAATAATCCGTAATTCTAGAAAGACCACACAATATGAGAAGTAACTAGCCAAAATGATGAAACACTAGGAGCCTCCAAAGTCTCCCTTTTATAAGCGGATACAAAAATAGGTCAAAAAACGCTAGAAAACACGCAGCTATCGTGTTCTCCTTGCTCAAGTCAGCTGTTAGATTGCTCAAGCCAGCTCCTCTCATTCACCGTCTCATTCTAAGTTTCCACATTCTAAGTTTCCAGTAAGCCCAAAAAGATTGCTCAAGCCAGCTTTTAGGTCGCTCGAGCTAACCTACCACAATCCCAAATTCAAGGCACTCCCAACACAGACTATGTCCGGTAAACTCGGTGTATGTGAGATGAATAATTGCACGTACTAGACCGGCTTAAAGTCGCAGATTGAGGAATTTGACATAGATGGGCTTCAAATTTATTTCTTCAACTCAATTATGAGGAGATAAATTAGGTTTGTGCGTGTTTTTATTTCCGTTCGCATTCGTGGAAATGACAAATTAGGATCAAGCATAGCCTTATTTCGGGTTATTGACATTTCTTATTCGTATTGAAAGGACTGAAAAAGTCCAACAAATTATGATGGAACAAGAAGACATCACTGAGGATCATATGTAGATAAGATTACAAAAAAAGAAAAGATCCCTTAATTAGCTTTGATTGTGTGTAACTTAACTATGAGCCCATGGCCTTCATCATCCATGTTAGGTAGGGCTGCAAATGAGCCGAGCTTTATAGAGTTCAAGCTCGGCTCGTTTAATAAACGAGCCAAAAAAAGAGCTTGACATCGGCTTGTTTGTAAACGAGCTCGAGCTCAGTTTGTTTGTAAATGAGCCGAGCCAGAGTAAATTACTTAACGAGCCTTATTAAACGAGCTGAGCTTATATAAACGGGTCGAACTTTTGCGAGCCGAGCCGAGCATTACCGAGTTTGTTTATTAAACGAGCCTAAAACTCGAGCTCAGCTCGATTACTAAACAAGACCAGCCGAGCCGAGCCATGAGCAGCTTGGTTCATTTGCAGCCCTAGTGCTAAGCTAACATGACGACTTAAAAAAAGAAGGAAAGAAAGAGAGGTCGTATTTGCCATGTTTTTGTTAAGGGTTTTCTAGGTTGAGGTACGCAACGACAGCTTTACCTTTGTAAGCAGAGAGGTTGTTTTCGCAACACCGGAACCCTTGACCAATGGAACAACTTTACTGCTGCATCAAACCCTAAATTGTCAACTTTGCAAGAATTTCGTGTTTATATTTTTCTGATGAACTAATCTTGGTACAAGTTTGACATTGTTTACGAATGATTGTTTATGTCAAAACATACAATACGTGTTTCCACGATTGATCATATAAATCTACATCATATATAGCTTTTGTAAATAGTAATCCAATTGAAATTTGGATAAATTGGGCTAGCCGTATTTACAATGGCTACTGCTCCATTATTATTGCACAACACTCGAGCTTATTTTCAAAGTTTCTATCAACACACAAAGAAACACAGATGGAACTGAGAGAAGTTTCCATTAGTCTTCGGTTTCGAATTTCAAACACTGCTCCATAAACTGACTTATTCCCAAACTTTACGAGACAAGTCATTCTCTCACGACAATTCAACTCAAAAAGCCAACTTAAATCAGTGTATTACTCAAGTCGGTTTCTGGAACAAAGCTCATTGGATCCATCATGACTATGCTAGGTCGCGTGGTCACGCGTTGGGGTGAAACTCAGCCCATTTTAAGTTGACGTGAAAGGATCTTGGGGGATGCATTCAGTTATCTGGAAATCATACGCGTAAGTAAGTTGAGAGATGGTCGACGAGAATGAGCAGTATGAAGACTTGCTGAGACCGGGAAGGCTAGATATATAAATCAAGATCTTAAAGACGAATCTAGAATTTTTACTTGAGGAGCGCGAGCAACCTATAATTTTAGTATGCATACCATTATATTTTCACAAATTTCGGCAGACAATAAAAAACGAGAGAGAGAGAGAGGTATAGCACCCTACGAGTACGATGCCCTCCAGGCCCGCCCTTGGATCCATCACTGACTATCCATAACCTCATCTATATCAAACGCATTTACTATCAACAGACAACAGGAAGGGGAAAAGGGGGAAAACCTACAAGTTTATCACTACAATCTATTTCTTCCAATTCCTAATTTCAGACTCAGTTCATTGACATGTACAAAACAAAATTGAAATGATCCACTATAGAATAATCAATTTTCCCTTTTAATTTTTCACTTTTATTCAAATTTCCTTCAATTGTGAATCCATATTTTGAAATGAATTTAAAATTCAAGCTGCGAGTACCAGCACTTTAATTGTTCCTTGACTGTTAGCAGCCAACATTGTGGGACTATCGCTCTTCCAGCACACTGCACTAATGAAGTAAGATCCAGCATCTTCATCAGTTTCATCCAAATCGGGTGAACCAAATTTATGCGAAGTCACAGGTCTTGAGATTGCCTGCAAATCCCAGAATTTCATTTAGTCCTGGGTTTTAATGTATCAGAAATGGCTCCAGCAGAATATTATTACAAACCTTATGATAAACATTTACTTCATTTGATTCACTGCCGCAAGCAATGTATCCACTGTTTACTGTAAGACCCACAAAATTCTTCTCATTTGTGTGGCCCCTAAAGGTACGAACCTGGACATGTAATACAGAAAAGCCCGTCAGTAAGCCGTCTAGGCTTCTATACACTTCTCAAAAAACAATTCAAGCAACTGGAAAAGTATAGCTTTTAGTACTGCAAAACGGTGAGGCTCAGCGTTTTAGTGCTATCACTATTCCTAGCACACCGACAGAATCTATAGGGGAGATTACGGTGGTGTAAAATCCATTGCTTATATGTGGCGGCAGTTCCAAGCACCTTGGAGATGTGACCAAAGAAGCAAAAAAGAAGCCGCCCCCAAACCACCACATGAATGCTTCTAAGTGTTTTTATCGAGTTCATATGCACAGGTTCTAAAAAAATTGTAATATTGTCTACCATGAAAAAAAAATGTGCAGTGCGCCATGTTTGAGAACTACTATCATGCAGTTTAGGGACTAAAAAACGCCCATAGCATCTGCAATATTTCGTCCAATTGTATGATTTTGTATCTGGAATACCTCAAAAATGTCAGCATCTGCAATATCTCAAAAATGTCGTATCTGGAATGTTTCTCCTAAGATCTTCAGTAGTTAATTGTATGATTTTGTGCAGTTCCTTTTCTTGTGGATAGGTGTAGTTGTCTAGCTTTGTTTTAGGTGTTGAAGGCTGATGCCTTTTTGATATTGTTGCTGTTTTGTTTCTTGTAAAGGGAGGTATCCCCTTGTGTAATTGTCTTAATTATAAGTTCCATAAAAAAAGATAATGAAATGTGGATTATCCACAATTCGCATAACTGTATTGCACATAATTTCTGACATACCTAGACAACCAATTCTTTTTTCCTGGTCGACCTAAACCAGGAGATGGTTTCTCCAGTTTTTCCATGCCAAGTGCCAACGGCCAACCAATGCTAAGTGACTATTTCATAGTTATATACTCCTACAAAATTGCTTATGATTGCGAAATGTAGTGTACAATTTTATTAACATGTCACTGACCGGCAAATTTTCCTTCACATCCCACAATCTTAAAGTACTGTCAGTAGATGCAGAAGCAAGCTCATCATTGGACAAAAATTTCACATATGAAACAGCTTTCCTATGTCCACTGAACACATGGAGTGGATGGCTAGTATTTCTCAAATCATAATAGTGGATATGGTGGTCTGCTGAGCCAACCTGCAAAACATTAGAAAGCATAAATGAAAAGAATCTTTATTTCAAAAGAGAGTACCAGACTGATTATTGCAGAGAGAGAGAGAGAGAGAGAGAGAGACGCAGATTCAGATGATGATGATGACGTGAATGGGAGAATACCGCAACATTAAAGCTAGATCCTGGATTATACTTGACACAACAAATATTTGCTTTCATGTCAATGTTAATAACACTAGCTTCCTGCTTTGTGCTCCATATTTTGACCTATTAATGATATAGAGAACAGTATGGTTAGCATAAATGGGAGATCAACTGAAGAAACACAGACCTGATTTCATGGTAGAAATAGCAGATCAACGAAGTTACGTAAAAACGTTCCCTTTCTTACCTTGCAATCATCACTGCCAGACACAAGCATTGAGGGTTCGGTGCGTGAAAAATCAACACTCCATGCACGTTTGTCATGCTCCTCGTACTCCATTACACTCTGGAAAAAGACTCAGCACATGAAGCGCAATGTAAATGAACATTTCACTTATACATAACATTTATATGTAGGAGAAAGAGCTAATAATGCCAGTTGCCTAATTACCTGCCTTGTGGTAACATCCCAAACAGTTACTATTCCCTCATAATCACTACTAGCAATATGGTTCTTGGTGAACTTGTTCCAGCTCAAGCAACTAAGTTTTGAGCGTGTTGACATCTCCACAACAGGGCAATGTACATCTGTGGGTTCATTCACGACCTGATAAATGGCAACAGGACAAACTTAATACCAGTTAGAGAAGGATGTGTTTGTTATTCCTTGGGTACATTATATTTGTATTCCAGTTTTATTTTTGATCAGGTTATATTCCAATTCATCAACGCACATAAAGCAATCCACTAGATACAGACACATGACACTATGTATGGTATCAACTGTCAGCAAGTCTACAACAAGAATATCGGTCAGCGCATGGTAACATCTGTAAGTGGGTAAGTGGGCAAGAATTCAAATACACAAGCCATTTAGGAGCAGAAGAAAAGAGAGTGCATCTAAAGGCGTCCAACGACATCTATAACTTAAGCATGTCTTATAGCTAAGATATTTACAGCATTCCAGAGCCCTAATGAACCAAAAGGCAGAAACCACCTGAACACGAAAACTTACGGCAGAGAAGTCAAAAACTTTTATACGTCTTGAAACTCCAGCTGTAGCAAACAGCTCATCATCACGGTCAAATTCTATGCTGCAAGAAGACATGAACACTAGAGATTTAAATGGATATGATTCTTCAGAAAACCGAGGAACTAGTGCAAGAAAGATTCTTGGACAATATACCAATAACAAAAGGTATAAGTCTGAAATTCCATGTGGACATTCTTCCGGGGACATGGCATTAAGTCTCAGACTAACTCTGAGTCAATAACAAAATTCACTGTGATCCGTATCTTCCTTATAGATTGTCCATACCTCATTAGGTCTAATTTTCAATTTGCTAGACAGACTACGGAGGGTCAATTGCTTGTATTAAGAGACAACTTTACAAGCATACTATCTTTGTAGTTGATCAATGTTCCTAATTTCTCATGTCTTAATATTAACTTGATGGAATACGGAAACTACAGAAGCTCACAAGAATCTATGCAATTATCTGATAGCGCAGATTCTTAAAAAATTGAAAGTGCTTTTGCCTGCCCAACGCTTCAACAAGTAAAACATTTCTTGTTATCCTTTCTTGCCGAAAATAAATATACTGTTTTAGGCTACTTTGACTATTTCAAAGCTAATACAAAGCCCCAACTTCATCCCTGAACCCTGATCAGTATAGCGGTACTAATTTCCAAAGCCTTCCCTACCTTTTTGGCCCCGAAAGAGCACCAAATTCCCAATTACTCATTGCTGTTCCAAGACTTCCAACACAAATCCCACAAAACCCTGTAACACTAGGGGGAAAAAAACAATCCAATCTTTACTCTTTGCCATCTTGAAATCCACCATGGATGTTACAATATCGTGTAACATCCACCACATTGTTTTTTCGTTGTAGCCCATTGAACAATAAAATTTGAACTCTCCTTGACCTTAACCCACCACAAACTCTTCTAAAGGAAGCTTTTTACCAAGTATCCTAGACTTGTACCCGAACAAAGAGAGAGAACGTATTAGGAAAAACACACAACAGCAGAAAGCATGCATGAGAATCCAAGTTCACAAACCTATGCTACCAGAACCATCATGAGCTTTTATAGCTTATAAAAGCTGCCACAGTACATAAAAAGTGTTACCAGCATTTGTCGATTCACTCGATTGTGAGAAATTTATGCATAAGAAAATAAAGTAGTTTCATCTTTGGAAGGCTGCCATGTAGCATAGACACCGACACTGATAGGGGCACGGGACAGGGGATTTCTAAAAAACTGAACACGGACAAGAGATGGCAAAAAATATATATATATATAGATATAAATATATTATATATGTAAGCAGTAATAGTTTGTTTACATAGATATATTACACTTTTCTTGTGATAGACAAGATATATACACTTTTATATACACATACCAGTACATACACACATATATGCAAAGATATACACACACAAGTACACGAGATATATATACATCGAATATATACCTGTACATATATATATAAATATATAGCGAGAGAGAGAGAGAGAGATCGTCAGTTTATATATGGGACACGCGTGTCCATGTCGTGTCCGCCACCAAAAAATAATTTAATTTATGGGAAACGCCCAATACGTGTCCCCGTGTCCAATACGAGGACACGGCCACCTCTAGGAGTGTCGGTGCTTCATAGGAAGGCTGGATACCACCACAATATGTAGAACATATAGCTTACCTTGATACAATATTGGCAGAATGAAAAAGATCCCCATGTCTAAGTTCAGCAATCACCCTTAGTCGACTGTTGCAGATTGATTTGAGAAATGTAAGCAAAAAGCTGAAGAAAATCAAAGCATGGCTAAATATTCCATGAAGGAAAGTCTGAAGAACATACCTATACCGTGTGAAGGTACACAGCACAGATTGAAATTCAGTAAGACCTGCAGTATAACCTTCTCTATGAATGACATTAGTTTCCCTTTCTTCCTGCTTATGCGGCTGGTTTGCCAATTGTCGTCGCTTTTGTAGGTAACACACCTGTAGGTCGTTGAACTGCAGCAGAGCAGGAATGTGGAGAAAACCAGACTGGTAAAGAATTATGTTGTAAAAGAGAACAAGAGTATCGTAGTGTGCTTTCAAAGCAAGAGAATCTAAGCCATGCATATATGATATATCCAGGGTGTCCACCAGGACAAACTTTTTTTTGAAGTAACATGCGGAACTTCCAAAGTACTACAAAGATGTAAATATAACCTACATACAATTTAAAAACAAGAAATCTAAGGAAAACAAATGAGTGGTGAAAATAAGATTTACGTAGTTAAATTACCAATTGTCCCAAAAGCTTAAGCTGTTAGGAAATGGACCCATTCATGTATATGAAGCTATTCAACATATGTAACCAAACATAAGTTGGGTTAAGGCTTTATTTGAGCTGAATGAAGTTGAACAGTTCTAGATCAGAAAAAAAGAAAGTTGAATAGTTCAGTTAAGTGTTTGTAAGTCGTCAATAGCAACCTCTCTCTAGTGCCACAGTGGGAGATTCCTTAACTGTTCCCATACCAGAAGGATAAAGGCCTATATATTATTAATAATATGTTTGTACTTTCTTTGTGCATAATCATTCAGGTCACATTCTAGATGAATGTCATGACAAATTCGGTGGTCCAACCGAAAGAAAAACCAACCAAATTCGATACCTACCAGTAGTACATAAACCAAATGGCAAATACCAAATATTTTAAAAGATTCGTAGAAAATGAAGCCCAGACAACATTACTAGGTTACTAACCTGCGCATGCACACGCTTTTTCCTCACTACAGCAAGACCCGATTGACTCATATTTTCTGAACCCAGTCTGCTAATGCTTTCCTTTCTCGGGGGAGCAGGAGTGCTAACTTGAGCCTTCCCATCTGCTTTCTTGGACTGAAAATTTCCAAAACCCATCCCTCCTTGAAAATTACGTGAACTGGAACTATGGCCGCTATTATTATTCTTAAGAATTGGTGAAGGCCAAGATTTTGTCGATGTAGGATCATCAGCAAGCATCCGCAGCTTCACTGAATATCTGTCCCTTGCTCTATACAAATCAATTCTGTGTCTCTCCACGGCATTTATGTCCTCCTTGATAAACTGGAGATCGGTTTGTATCTAGACAGGCGGCAAAGGCATCAATCAACCAACCCATTCATTTTAACGAAGGCGTTGATCTCAAGGATAAACTGATTAATCAGTAAGACAGCAAGCAAAACCCATGTTGCATCAGTCCTAGAGGGAAATTAAGTAGTATCTACAAAGAGAATCTCGCAACTATACATCTAAGAAATCACAACAATCAGAACCATCTATTATCACTAAAATAGGTGATTTGAGAAGGCTCAAGCTTGAGTCTCTTTGGGTGAATGCAGCCTAACCACAGGGATTTCCACCATTTTTTAAAAAAAATAGATGCAAATTGACGAAGATAGAACACAAAATAGAGACAAGATTAAGTAGATGTTAATAAATACGAAACAACTAGGCTGTCACAATAAATCCAAGGCTTAGTCACAAACCTCATTTAACTCATCAACCTTCTGTTTCCTTAGGCAATGCAAGAAGTTCATTAGGATTTGCATGTTTCTCTCAGCTTCTTCTTGCTCCAATTTTCTCTTTTTCTCTGCAAGCAGCGTCAGCAGGGTGTCTAGCTGCTTAACCGACACTTCACACCCCTGTCCCAGAGTCACAAGGGAAACTGCATTTTTTACTCGTCTAGAATAACAGTAACCACAAATCATCATAATAAAATTTTACAGCTACGTTTACTATAATACTCCCTCCGTCCCTTTTTATTGGACGTAAAAATTGTATGTCCATAGAATTTTTTTAAAATATTTTTTGCACCAAATTAAAGTGCTCATGTATTTTTTGAGGGTTTTAAAATACACGTATTCCTACAGTGGACACTTAAAGGGGAACGGAGGGAGTATGAATTAACTGTTAGGGTAAAGCAGTAAAATTACTCGAGCTCAACTACCCGCTCCCCCATATGCACACCCCATGAATTCACACATGCACACTCCGTGTGTGCGCATTGCGCAACCTCTAGTCGATGAGAAAAATACAAATCGCAATAATGACAATCTTCTTTGACTATAACAGAGTCCTTAACATAACTGCACAATGTTTATAAAGACTAAAATAGGCACAAATACTTTGAACCGTGATTGAATACCCTCTACTAATTAACCAAATGTTCACCATCCACGTGAGGCAATATTTCATGAAAAGTCTACCTATATGTTCGAATTAATGCTAAACTGAGTTACAATAGAATATTACGGTGCAAACTAATAACTGACCTGTTGCAATGACTGATGAAATTGTTCTGCAGGGGATGCATTTTTTGATACTTGCCGCACAGACGTCTTCTTCAATAGCTACAAATGTGGTTCATAGAAAGCGATAACAATAAGCTGCATTAGGAAGGGGATAATTTCGTGATACAAATAATTGTCCAGCAAATAAATCAACCTCTTAGCAAAGTGCACATCTTAACATAGACGAGACATGTTTTGGCGCATCACCGTATGTCCATATCCAGTGAGCAGCACCATTGAACAATGATACGGAGTAGCAATAATGAACACATGAAACTCAATACAACCATACAAGTGAGCGAGAATATTAAGCAAAGGAGCCTATAACAGAAGAAATGATAGCAATTTTGTATTTGGTTTCATCCCATACCAAAGAAATGTTTGGAACTTGATTCCAAAAACAAACTACGGGCAACACTTTCGGCCCCTATTTCGAGAATCCCCTGTAGTACCATTCAGTTGAGTCTAACACATGTAAGAACCGCTTTACAACATAGACCATCTCCCCAAGTTATGGGAATCAAAATTACTAAAACCTAAACAAGGGCTACTCAATTGTTAGTTGTGTTGCTCCTCTTTTTTTTTTTCTTTGGGACCCTAACAAAACATGTTGTCATGGTAAACATTGTCTCATATCACTAGGTCAAAACAAGAAAGCACAAGTAGGTCTACACAGGCCAGCTAATTAAATCAGTCAGAATAAAGTAACCTCCATTTGGTTGCTCATACAACCCAACATACATGAACACAAAACAAGCAACAGGAACACATACACTTAATTGCAATACAACATACTGCACATAGGTATATAAGCATTATAATCGTACTTCCATATCAAATTTTCAACCAAACGAGGCTCCGTCAATTGAGACACTTAAAAAATCAAGCGTCTCAAACGCCTCCCTAAAATATCGACCCAAATTTAAATTTCAGTAGTAGACGATCAAAACAAATCTCCCCACTCCTTGTCCCAAAATATGTCCCCATGAGTTCTACCCAAATCTAAGAAGAACGAAGGTAGAGTCTTTCCATCACTCAACATTTTCAAGGCTGTTTGGTGGCTTTCAAATTTATACCTGTGTGTTTACTTGCTAATGAAGCTTTCACTCAAATTTTACAGAATGAAGCTTTTTCCCCAAATTGGTACTCCAATTGAGTGACATTTTCAAGTAATGGGTAGAGATTGAAAATCACTAAAATCAGCACAATCACACCCACTAAAATCAGCACAAAAGACCAAAAGCATCACTGGAACCAAAGGGAAGTTAATCAAAATCAATCGAATCAACTTATTAAAAGCCAACCTTATCAAGGAGAAAATTGGGGAAAAGCTGGTTACTGGTGAGGTGAAGTGCACAGCAAGGGCAATCGCTCTTGTTGTTCAAGTGAGTGGCGATGCACATATAACAGAAACTGTGGCCACACGCCGTTAGAAACGCGTCCTTGATTATCTCCATGCAAATCGGGCACAACATGTCCTTGTCGTCGATCTCAGCCGGCCCCGGCCCCACTACCACCTCCGCCGTCTCCGATACAGCTACTGCGCCACCGCCTGCGGCCGTAGCTGACGACAAAGGCTTGACCCCCTCCGCCTTCACTGCTGGCACCACTGCTCCTGTTGATGACTCTTCCATCCCTCTCGATTTTCTCTCCCTCTCTTGGTTCTCTGTTTCTCTCTCTAGGGAAGTTGGAATGGAGAATCAGTTGAGAGTTGGAGATGTGGCGGTGAGAGGAGAGAGAGTGGTGAATCGCAGTGGGGAGAGAGGCCCACGAAGAACTGTCCTGAGGTCGGAAACGGCCCACGTGATGTTTGGAGGGTGTGATGACTCGTCCGTTTTTTTTTCCTCGGTTGCGCTCAATATTGCTAGTGAACCGAGTCCGGGGTGCTGCTCGAGCCCCTGTTTTTTTAAAGGGTTATTCTCCAATGTATTTTATAAAAATTTGATAAAATTATACCCTCGATTTTATCCATTCTGCAAAAGATTCCATAAAATCTTCCGTTTTTGCCCAATTTTGAATGTAAAAATGGGAGATTTTATGAAATCTTTGTCAGAATAGATAAAATCAAGGGTATGATTTTGTCAAATCTTCATAAAATCCATTGGAGAACAACCCCACAGCAAAAGGAGTGGCAAATAGCGACCAGCATAGTAATTCTCACAGGCGTGACCATTGGGATTCCCGACCCGCTGTGAAATATCCGGTTGAATCATAGCTTCTGTCCAAATAGGACAGACCGTTACCACAGCACCACCTAGGCAACTACTTTGCCAAAGGCCCTCCCTTCAAATCCACACAAGTTCCAACAATGGCATGGGAGGGATTCGAACCTGAGAGGTCCATGAACAAGAAGAGAGGGAAATCTTATCTCACTCACTTTGGCCAGCTAGGCTACCACCTCAGCGTTATTTTCGGCACCTGCTTGGCACCCTATTTTCCACCCAAAACGACGTTGTTTTGTTTATTTTCTTGGTATACATCCAAAGCTCCCAAGGGCCCTGGTTGAAAAGTTAATTTTTGGGTTCAATTTTAAGGGATTTAGGCTCTTTGTGGTAGGATATAGTTGGATTTAGGCACTTTGGGTTTGGGGTTTAGGTACTTTGGGAAATTAACTTTCCAAACAGAGCCCTTGAAAGGTTTGGAAGTGTACCAGAAAAATGAGCAAAACAAGCTCATTTTGGGCGAAAAGGAGGGTGCCAAGCAGAGGCAAAAAGCAGCATCCCCAGATCCTGAACCAAATCCCCCAACTTCAAGTCTTGTCCCGAGTTTGAAAACATGATCCAAATTATTTTACTGTTTACATGACTCGACGCAAACATTGACTCAACAAAAAATCAAGTTGATCGAGCATTAATAGATTTACGCAAGGGGAAATAATTTTCATCATTTTTTAATTTTATTAAATTTGTTAATTATTATTTGACTAAACTTTTTAGACTATTTTTTCAAAAGTTTTTTCGAGTTCGATTCTTCTTTTTTAAAAGTTTTTTTACTCTTTTCATCAAGAAAAATACATAATTGTAAAATAAAGGTACTTTAAAAACAAAAACCAGAGAGATGAGAATTTAATGATAAAAATATAAATCACTAATAAAGTTGGGTCTAACCGCTAAAAGAGTGGGAATATAGTAAAGAAAAGAAAAATTGCATTGACACTTACCTGAAATTTCTTTTTTGCTTCCCGACACATTTTCGAAGAATTTCATCAAGAAAATGAAAAATAATAGACAATCTCCCCAAATTATGGAAATCAAAATTACTAGTAAAACCTAAAGAAAGGCTACTGATCAATTGTTAGTTTTGTTGTTTCTTTTTTTTTCTCTTTTTTTTTTTTTTGTTTTGGCCCCTAACAAAACATGTTGTCATGGTAAACGTTTGTCTCATAGTTATATCAATTTAGTCGAAACAAGAAAGCACAAAAAAGCACAAGCAAGCCTACACGGCTGGTTAATTAAATCAGTCAGAATAAAATAATATCCATTTGGTTGCTCATACAATCCAACAAACATGGACACAAAACAATCAACAGGTACTCATACACTTAATTGCAATACAAATAAAGTTAGGACAAATTGCTAAAAGAGTTGGAATATACCTAAAGAAAAGGAAAATTGGAAAATTGCATTGACGCTTACCTGAAGTTTACCTGAAATTCGTTTTTTTGTTTCCCGAAAATTTTTATCAAGAAAATGAAAATAATAGACAATTACACATTATTTTATCGGAGTGTATCGTTGTTAGTTTATTTCTTCCTGAATGCAGCTATTTCTTGAATTGTTAGAGGCTTAGAGCATCTCCAATGGAATGGCTAGAATCGAATGTCTAGAGAGTGATGAATCGCAGTGCAGAGATAGGCCCACTAAGAACGGTCCTAAGGTCGGAAACGGCCCATGTGACATTTGGAGGATGTGATGACCTTTTTTCTTTTTTTTTCTCCCCCTATTGCGGTCAAGATTGCTTGTGAACCCAAACTTCAAGTCTTCCCGAGCTATTTTACTGTTTATAACTAGATGCAAACAACAACTCTACCAAAAATCAAGTTGATTGAACATTAATAGCTTACTGCTCCAATCCAATTTGATCGAACATTAATAACTTCCCGAAAGATTTTCAAAGAATTTCATCAAGAAAAGACGGATAACAGACAATTAATTATACGGAGTGTTTCGTTGTTAAGTTATTTCTTTCCCGTATGTAGCTATTTCTTGAATTGTTAGGTAGTATTTTTTTTTCATCAATGTATTGTTGTGCCCTGGCCAAACAATACATTGATGTTCTTTTCATTTTCTTTCTTAAAATCCATGATCAAAAGATGGTCGTCAATAATCAGAGTTTAAAAAACCATATCAAGCTCATCTGGTCACAAGTCAATATCAATGTATAATTCTTTTTTCTTTTTCCATCGTCAAAGCAATGAATGCATCCTTAGACCAGGGCTAAAGAACAGAAGATTCAGACAATAAACATAGAAAAAAAGGTCGGGAGGGGGAACAGATCTCCATCCTCATGACCCATTGTTTGCTGCTCCACTAGGGGTTGCTCCGGAATTTTAGTTCAGCGATTACAATTAAAATGTAAAGAACGAGCTTGTGTACGAGAGGAATTGCATGGGATCAGAATATCAAATTAGTGTGTGTCAATCGAGGATTGAGTCTCGGACTAGGCTTTTTATTGCATGCTTTCTCCTTATTCCTATCAGTCATTGTAATCTTTTGATGATTAATAAAATCTTTTTTACCGTGAAAAAAAGAAAAGAATACTCCATCAGATTAGCTTGTGCCCTGGCCAAAGACAAAGGCTTCCTGAATATTTATCTTCGAAAACGATTGCATGGCAATAGTAATATCATTAATTTTTAGAACTTGCCCTGAAAAATTCCTCCTCACAAGATGTGGATAATCAATCAACCATCTTGTGTCTTTCAAAAACTCTTCCCATGTAAGAAATGAAAAAAGCTTCTCTCGTTTCTTATAATAATCTAAATACGTACGCAAACAGATCTTTTTAATTTTATTAAATTTTCTCACTATCCAAAAAGACTATTCTAACTTTTAACCTTTGCGCGACAGCGCAACATTGCATTGCAACCTTGATCACATAACGCGAAGCACAAGCAAGAAAATGAATAATAATAGACAATTACACATTACTTTATCGGAGTGTACCATCGTTACTAGTTTATTTCTTCCCCCAATATAACTATTTCTTGAATTATTAGAGCATCTCCAATGGGATGACTAGAATCAAATGTCTTGAGAGTGGTGAATCGCAGTGCGCAAGAGGCCCACTAAGAATGGTCCCGAGGTCAGAAATAGCCCATGTGACGTTTGGAGGGGTGATGACTTGTTTTTTTTTTCTCCCTCTATTGCGGTCAAGATTGCTTGTGAACCCCAACTTCAAGTCTCTGTCCCAAGTTTGAAAACATAATCCAAATTATTTTACTGTTTATAACTGGACGAAAACAACAACCCTACCAAAAATCAAGTTGATCGAGCATTAATAGCTTATTGATCGAACCCAATTTTTTTAGCTTTATATTTGTTTGTTGAGTTGTCAATGTCTGATTAACTCAATTTTTTTTCAACAGAGCTATAGTATGCTTCTAGCTCTAAAAGATAGATGGCAAGCTTCGGACAAGGCCCAATTCGGAGTACAGCAGCTTGGTGTGCCCATTTCTTCAAAATATATATACTAGTAGAACACACAAAAGGAAATATTTTCATCGTTTCTGAATTTTATTAATATTGCATTGAATTTTTTAGTTATTATTGACTCGATGTGAGAAACTTAAAAATGAAAATATACTTTTTAGATTATTTTTTCAAAAGTTTTTTCGGGTTCAATTCTTCTTTATTAAAGTTTCTTTTGGAGTCCTTTGATCAAGAAAAACATCTAATTATTATTTTAAAAAAAAAGAAGGTAATCTAAAAGTAACAGATTTTTTTTAAAAAAAAAAAACAGAGATGAGAATTTAGTAATAAAAACATAAATCGCTAATAAAGTTAGGTCAAACCCCTAAAAGAGTGGGAATAGAAAGAAAAGGAAAATTTTCTTTGACGCTTACCTGAAGTTTACCTAAAATTCCTTTCTTACTTCCCGACACATTTTCGAAGAATTTCATCTAGAAAAGAAGAATAACAGACCATTACATATTATACGGAGTGTTTCGTTGTTAGTTTATTTCTTCCCCGTATTGAGCTATTTCTTGAATCTTCAAATCCATAATCAAAAGATGATCGTCAATAATCAGAGTTAATAAAAACATATCAATCTCATCCGGTCCACAAGTCAATATCGATGTATTGTTTTTTTTTTTCATCGTCAATACATCCTTAGACCAGGACTAAAGAACAGAACATCAGAGATTCAGACAATAAACATAGAAAAAAAAGGTGGGGAGGGGGAACAGATCTCCATCCTGCTGACCCATGTTTGCTGCTCAACTAGGGGTCCCGGAATTTTAATTCAGCGGTTACAAAAAATGTAAAGAACGAGCTTTTGTACGAGGGGAATTATATGTGATCAGAATATCAGATTAGCTTGTACCAATCGAGGATTAGGCCTCGGACTAGGCTTTTCAGAGTAACTTGTGCCAATTAAAGATTGGGTCTCGGACTAAGTTTTTCGTTGTTTTCTCCTTACTCCTATTAGTCATTATAATCTTTTGATGATTAATAATATTATTATTAGAACTTGCCCTGAAACATTCCTCCTCACAAGATGTTGATAATCAATCAACCATCTTGTGTCTTTCAAAAACTTTTTCCAAGTAAGAAATAAAAGCTTTTCTCATTTCTCATAATAATCTAAATACGCAAACAGATCTTTTTAATTTTATTAAATTTTCTCACTATCCAAAAAGACTGTTCTAACTTTCAACCTTTGCGACACAGTGCAACATTGCATTGCAACCTTGATCACATAACGCGAAGCACAAGCAAGAAAATTTACATAAATTTGTGATAGCGAGAATTTATGCGGAACCTAGTTGGTTTATTTTTTTTATCTTTATTTTTATGCATTTGTTAGTTTTGCGTTGATTTTTTTATAGTTTATTGGTTTGTCTCGACGAGAGAAATATAAAAAAAATTAAATCATGATCAAAAATTTTAAAAAGTTCACTAAAGACAAAACTAATCCAATTTTTAGTGGTTTATTGGATTATTTTGTCTTTATTCACAAAAATTTAAGTTTGGTTAATAATTTTATACATTTTAGATTACTCTCGTCGAGACAAACCAATAAACCACAAAAAATTGACGCAAAGCAGCAGACGTATATCAAAAGTTGAGAACGAAAACGAAATTTCCTAGTTGAGAATTTGGGTGACTTTAAATTCCGACCTCAATTGATTGCTTTCTTTATTCCATGTTCTCAGTCTTCTCTTTTCCCCTTTTTTTTAATCACTTGCTTGACTTTAAACCTTCCTTCACTTTTAGATGACTTTAGACTAACGGTTCCAATAATGGACTTAGGGCTTTAACTGTCCACACCAACTTCCAACTGTCTGCTTTATTATGAGAATTTATGGTTAATATTGCATTTATGATTTATTACTATACCAAATTTATGCTTCTGCTTTCAATTCGCACTTTGACAAAATGTAGGAGATTGCGATGTTTTTAAAATACGTTTTCAAGTTTGAACTCACGCACGAATATTACGTGACTAGACTCCCTCGTCCACTTTACAGGTTTGAACAATTATGTCTTCTCTTAGCCAGTCATTCTGTGGAAATTTGACTTGATTATTGATGTCGGATCTTTTTTCCACTATCTCTCCTAAATCGATTGGTATTAGGGAGAGTTTCAAAATCTTTTATAGCATTCAATATCGCACCGGTAAATTGATTTTTAGAGCGATTGCAGGGAGTGACATTTGTAACCAAATTTATAGAGGCACTCCAGGTCCGACAATTGAAATGGAATGCACTGAAATAATGTAAAGCAAAATCAAGATGTAAAAGTTGTAGTAGTCCTGTAAATTTGACTGGTTGTATATTAGTCCTCGATCCATTTGTATTACAGAATATGGACTGAAGAACTGTCCTCATTTTTTCCATTTGTCAAGTCGAAAACTTGCAGTGGGAAAACTATTCAGCTGTTATGGAATACTATTCGGATATATATATGGTGTGGCCTTGTTCCAGTTTCCGACTCAAATTCAAAACTTACTTATTGTACTTTACGAAAATTTGCAATATCCCATTGAAGCTTTTTTTTATTTTATAATTTCATTTTTTTATTCATCGAAAATGTATTTTATAATTTTTATTTTTTTTTGGGTGGTGCAAAGGAAATCAGTATTTTATAATTTCTGTTGAAGGGAAGATGTAGACATAATTTCACACAAAACAGCTCTGGAGGGTCACGAGATATGGAAATAGTAGTTTTTTTCCTTTATGGAGGGTCACTCTGTGGCTTTGGTATAATTTCCATTCAAACATAAGGACCAAGACGAGCATAAATTGGCAAAATATTTGGATAGTTGTTCACTGGTCATCATCATCATCCACGAGAAGTCCTCCTTCTGACGGATGATCTGATTTTGGCACGTGATCGATCTCTTGAGGAAATAAGCAAACCGAAGCTCTAAATGGACCCATAAATTTAATGCAGTGGGAGCATTCAAATTGATCATATCAAGAAAATTTGTTTCAGATAGAGAAATACCAACATCAACCATTAAGGTGGAAAATTATGTCAAAAAATATACTGATATCCGAGAAAAGTGTATTGATATCTGTGACAGGATATTGGTATCAGATTTTGTTTGTCATATTCTATATCTAATAGGCAGATATTAGCAAAACCCTTTAGACTACAATGAGTAAGAAATTTATACCTCAACCACACTAGCAATTTATACATAACAATTGCAAATTAAATAACGTTATAGAAGAAAATTGATGCATGAAATGTGATAAATTTAATTATTTTCAATTTATATACAAAAAAAATACGATATATGTCAATTTTGGGTGTTATCTATACAATTACTTAAAATATATAGGGGCACAAGTGTGAATTTTCAATTTCGAGTGGGGGCAAGTGACCCCATGTGCCCCCATGTGAGTCCACCCCTGATGATCAAATCTAGCGGTCTAGCAGGGCACTCCCGCTCTACAGGAGTGTAGTGCGTCATGTGGATTGTTGGATGTGTTTTCAACGGTTTCAAATTATTTTACAGGTATAATTAGTATCTTACATGTAAGATAATGTATGAAATATGGACTCTTGAAGCATAACACAACAGAAGCAGCAATGCATATGATAATGTGGTGAAGATCAAAGGTATTCACTATCGTATTAGCCGAGACCCCTCTTTTGCCATTCAGTTTACGAGAGCCTGTATCTTCACGACTAAATTGCGCGAACTACAGGGCGCCCTACAGAGAGTGCACCACATCACCCATTTCCATGATGATCCGTTTATCTTGAAAGTTATAATGGTACATATGAAAAAGGGTCCATATCCTCTCCAACTTTAAAGAGAGGGACCGGACTACGCGTGAAAAAAAAAATATTGAACCGACTTGAACCGAATAATTGGACCGAACCATGATTTCTTTTCGGTTGTTTTCTTGAACCAGCTTCGGTTTTCGGTTCGTGAGAAATTAAAATGACATTTTTTAGGTTTTTTCTTTAAACGGTTCAGTTCTCGGTTCGTGAGAAATTAAAATTTTTAAAACCGATTCGGTTCCCAGTTTGGGGGTTTTTTTAAGTGAACCGAACCGGTATATATTATACCTAAAAAATGTAAAGGCCAGGAATCGAAGTTTGTCTTACGCTTGGGGAGAACCACTTTGCTGGCATTCCCTTCGCGTTTTATGTAGGAAAGAAAAATATTTAATACTTGCTAGAGATCCCTTGCTATATATACCCATATAACTTCTAACCTAGCCGTAACACCCAAATTAGACCAAAACCTCTCTCTCTCTCTCTCTCTCTCTCTCTCTCTCTCTCTCTCTCTCTCTCTCTGTGTGTGTCCATCTATGGCAGATGACAGCCCACTCTCTCTTTCCATATCTACCGATAACATAGAGAGAGTGAGGGACACCCATCTCCGGCATCATAGTTCTAGATCTCCCTCTTGGCATTCTAGATCCCGACACACAAAAAACCCTCTCTCCATCTAGGGCGTCGTCATGCTCGTCGTTCTAGATCTCCCTCTTGGCGTTCTAGATCTCCGACACACAAAAAAACCTCTCTCCATCTAGGGCGTGGTCGTGTTCGTCGTTCTAGATCTCCCTCTTCGCATTCTAGATCTCCGACACACAAAAAACCCTCTCTCCATCTAGGGCGTCGTCGTGCTTGTCGTTCTAGATCTCCCTCTTGGCGTTCTAGATCTCCGACACACAAAAAACCCTCTCTCCATCTATGGCTTCGTTGTTCTAGATCTCCCTTTTGGCATTCTAGATCTCCGACACACAAGAAACCCAATCTCCATCTATTGCGTCATCGTGCTAGCTCCGTCGTTCTCTCTCCAGGGCTACTAACACAAAGAGGTGATGATTTTTTCCTTTCCGGCATTGTAACTTCATGTCGATTAGATGATTTTTTTATTTCAATACTTTCTCTGTAATACTCTATCTCGATCAGATGATTTTTTTTGTTGATTTTCGATGATTTATTTGTTGATTTTGGATGTTGTTGAGGAAGGATCTAGATTAGATAATTTTTTTGTTGATTAGAGTCCATAGAGTCTAGATGCATTTCTCGCTCTATCTGATGAACCAAACAGACCTCTAAACCGGACCGATCCGGCCAAACCGAATCGAACCGAGCTCTAGATAACCGGTTTCGGTTTAGTGTTACTCTCGAGCCGATTTTTTCCAATTCACTCAAATATAGCCAAGAACTGGATTGAACCGAACCGATTTAACCCCTAGAGTGGACACATTTCTCAATTTTTGGGTTCATTATTCGGGACTGTATTGATGATTGAAATTGTTCATTTTGTGAAGTTGTCGGGGTATATCAACGATGCAATAATTTATTTTGATCGGATACCAATCAGTGCATGTTTGGATCACATTTATATTAAAACAAATTCCCTTGCACACTAAATAAAATCTACTTATTTATACGTATCAGATCAATATAAATTTTTGCGTAGTTGAAATAGTAAACGTGTTATACAAAATGAACGGCTCCGATCATCTATTTGGACCTGGGATGGGCCCAAATTGAAAAGCCGAACAGGTGCGTTCATGATTTTCGAAAATCACCGCTCGCATGGTAAGGAAAATATAATTTTCAGATAAGTGACACCACTAAAGTGTTGGACGAAAATACCCCTCAGGTGAAATATAACCCTAATATCCATTTTTCCTCCCTCCCTCAGCAACAATCGATGAAAATTTGAAAGGGGGTGAAATGAAGAAACCCTAGAAAACGTTAGACATCATCAATCTCATCTATCCCTCACAACTTCCTTCTATTCCCACCATAAGCAAGCTTTCTTCTACTTTTAATCTCAAGCTGCAACAAGCAACTGGTTTATTCTGGCACTCTCACTCCCTCCCCCCCAACGTAGATTGGTTCTTCTTGTGGTTGTTGGTATTCTATATGTATATGTATTACACACGTAGCAGAAAAACCACACAACCACATGGTAGTAGGTAGATTTCATAGGGTTGAGTTTGACATAACTCACTGCTAGTGTTTGACACAATATTAGTTATTTCATAGTTTTCAACAAGAACAAATTAGTACTACATATGGTGTGTAAGGTTCTAAAACTCGCTAGGCATTCCCAGAGCGGTTGGATACCTTTTGGTTTCCAAGGCCGAGTACTCGGCGCATAGTCGGGTTAGTTGGAGAGGGGCCTTCTAGCGCCTAGGCAGCGAGTACTCGGCCTTCCATACCTTCTTTTAGAACATTAATGGTGTGATAAATTCATTTAGCAAAAGAAGGAGAGGAAGGGTAATTAGTAATTTAGGACCACACAATCTATTCTTAACTAAACAAAGAAATATAACCATTCCTTTGAATAATTAATCTTTATGCAATTAGAGGGTGTTTGAGAGACTACTTTTCAGTTTTTCATTTTTCAGTTTTTGGCTTTTTGATTTTTTGGATTATGGCCAGAATGACTTTTGAATCTGGGATGAGTGTTTAGGAGAAATGTGCATAATGCATTTTGGGAGAGAGAGATGAGAGAAACCCAGAAGTAGAAATTGAAAGGGAGGTGTGAGCCTCTTTTTGCTTTCTCCTCTCTATCACAATAAATGAAGAAACTATTTTTCCCCTTGGCTGCCAAACACCCAAAAACCATAAAAGAGAAAGCAAAAAATAGAAAAAGAGGCTCCCAAACGGAGCCTTAACCATTTTCTAGTGGTTGGTTATCGAGTCTAATTCGTCATGAAATTAGAATAATTAGAAGAGATCTATAATACCTCTAAAATAATACCAATCATCAATAAATTGAACAAATTTCTTAAAAATTAAAAATCGTAGAGGGAAAATTGAGGGTTGGAGAAACGTAGATGAAAATTTTAAGAAATAATGATGATTGGAGTTCATGAAAATAGACTTAGGTTGAGTTTCCGCTAAAATATTTTCGGTGTTTTTAGTATTCCACTAAGTATTTTCGGTGTTTCAGTAAGGTGACTTTTAAGCTTTTTACGGCTTTCAACATTGATGTATGCGAGGAGAATGACCTGCCCAGAAAATTGTGAAAAGTCAAAAAACAAAAATGTGAATTAGTGGAATCGAGCCTAAAGTTAGGATGAGGTGTTTGGGAGACTCATTTTTAGTTTTTCATTTTTTACTTGATGACTTTTTAGATTATGGTCAGAACGCATTTTGAATATGGTAGAGTGTTTGGGAGAAATGTGTAGAATATATTTTGCAACATGAGTGGTTTTTGAGAGATATGTGCAGAATACATTATGTAGGTCTTTTTGTTAACCAAAATGGGAAAAGTGAAAAATGAGAAGTCTAAAAACTCCTCTCATCCTACTTTTGGCTTCTCCTTTCTACCAAACCAACCAAAAACCAAACCGAGCCTTATGTCTCATTCAATTGAGGTCGGCAACATGAATCCTTCTCCTCTCTAATGTAAAAAAATCAAAAGACATTCTCATAGAATACATTTTGCAATTTCTAGCCCAAAAATAAAAAAATACTAAAAAGAAAAATTGAAAAAGAAGCTGCCAAACAGGCTCGGATTGTTGCCATTTCTAACATTGCTATATATTTATATTTATATCTTGCCAAAGTCATTTTTTTGCTAGGGGCAACTCCCTCTCTTCCGAAGGCTTATTATTTTGCTATTTCTTTAGCTAAATTAGGGTAAAATTTGACTTTTCCCAATTTCTTTCCAAATCATATTTTGGTTCATTCACCCTTAAACTATTGTGAAACACATTGCTTGAATATAGGTAAAAAACACATTGCTTAAGATTTTGGGTAGCCGTTCGATATGCTCCTTGTCCACACGATCAAACAATTTCATTGGAGAGAAAATTATCCTTTTTTTTCTCTCTCTAAAAAGGATGGAAGAAGGGACAAGTGGACAACCAAACATAACAACACATTTTTGGGGTGACATAAATACTAAACGCGGGCCATATAGAATAACCAAAGTCCCATAATTTTTACCGCCTTTCCAAAATAATGGTCCCTTTTAACTATTTGGGACCTCTTAAAAAATCGTCTATATTTTCTAATTTATAATATTTTTTATATCCAATATGGATCTTGTTTGATAAATCTCAATTAGTTTTATTATACAAAATTTTTAAAATCCTATTAAACTTTATAGATTGTGAAATATAGACAATTGTTTGAGTGGCACGACTTCCAAAAGGGACCAATATTTTGGAACGGGGAGTACCAAAATGGAAAAAATTAGGAAGAATAATGAATTGTCGTTAACTTGAAACAAAACGAGTGGAGTAAAAAAAAATATAATGTAGACAAAAATACCAAATTGAAGTTGGGCAATATCTCCAACCATACTTCATTTCTCCATTTTTATTCTTCAAAACTTCATTTTGAAGAATTTCACTATCCAATCGTATGTCAAATTCTTCTTCAATTTCAAAGATCATTTTTTATTCTCTGAATATGAAGAACCATCACCCAAATGAAGAAGCTTCGTGGTTTCATTTTTCATCTTTTGAAATGCAACTATAAGATATTACTCTAATTTATCATGAAATTAGTATAATTAAAAGAGATTTATAATACCTGTAAAATAAAACCAATCATCAATAAATTAAACAAATTTCTAAAAAATTGAAAATCCCAGATGGAAAATTGAGGGTTCGAGAAACGTAGATGAAAATTTAAAAAAATAATGATGATTTATGTAAATAAATTTAGGCTGAATTTCCAATAAAGTATTCCTGGTAAGTTATCAAATCAACGATTCATCAATAATCAAGTGAATTGATAGTAAGTTATAATTTTTTTTTTGTCATTCGTCATTATAATCGTATAGTAGGTATGTTATAGTCTAAAAATACCGAAAACATCAAAATTATTCACTCATTTTTCAAAATCACTTATAAGAATTGCATCTACCACCGTCATTCCTTACGACTGCACACAGTGATTTTGTTGCCCAGAAATGTCTACGTGTGTTCTCGCCATTGGCTTGTGGCTTGACTAAAATCACTTTGTCGACCCAACAACTTTTTCCTGCTGGATTTCTAAGAAATTCAGAGCTGGTTGGGTTTAACAGAGGAAAGATTTGGTGTGCATTTGTACAATTCACATGGGCCCCACTTGTCTAGAAATTCCCATATTTGTTTCAATAATGATACATACACACACTTTCAACCAAACACAACCACACACACTCTCACATGTGGTGGGGCCCACCCCATGTGGGACCCACAGTGGGCCCCACCACATGTGAGAGTGTGTGTGATTGTGTGTGGTTGAAAGTATGTGTATGTATCATTATTGTATTTGTTTACTACGGAGTACTATTAATTTACATATAGAACCTGCTTCGGGCCCAGCAAAAGCAAAAGCAAAACTAGGGCTGCTCAAAAAAATCAGTGAACCGTGAATTTGATCCGGACCGAATTGATCCGTGCCTTTTGGATTTTAACCGTGGATTAATGGACCGGACACAGATTCAAAAAATAAAAACCGTGACTCGCGGTCCGGACACGGATTTTGATTTTGAAACCGTGGATAAACCGATCCGGACAGTGAGATTTTTATTATATATAATTTTAAAAATATATATATATGTATGTATAGATAAATAATTTTATCACCTTTATAATATTGACAATTTGATATTTTGATACGGAAGGTTATAGCCTACTGTGTTGGGAATCCAAAATGAATCTTAGGTATTGTTTTTTGGCTATCTATTTTAATTCCATAATGTTCAAGTTTAGATTTGTTCAATTAATTTGTTGGAATGTTTAATAAACTTTCATTACAGTATTTCTTTTCAGTGACTGCTCTTTCAATGTTCTTCTTGATGCTTTATATTCTCAACTACAAACTGTACTAGTGAAGTGTTTGTTTCAGTGTCGAGTTTGGATTTTCAAATGAGTTGATGATTTTTTTTAGAATAAGTTGAAAATCTGTGGACAAATCCGGAACCGATCCGTGACTCGTAGATTGGATTGGAGCCGAACCGTGAGACTTTTGGATTGGACACGAATTCTATTTTCAAAAAACCGTGACTCGAGGATTAGGATTTGATTCATGCCAATCCGGACCAATCCGGACCGTGAGCACCCCTAAGCAAAACCACAATTGATCTCCTCTTGAAGTTTTATTTTCATTAGTATTTTTTCAATTCTAATTTTCTTAAGAAATACTCCATCCGTCCCAATTTGTTGGGTCTATTTACCTTTTTGGACGTCTCAAATTTTTTCCTATATCTCATAATCTAATATTTTTTATGATTTCGAAATATTTGTTTAACAAAATTAATTGAGATCTATCGAACAAGATCCATATTGAATATAAAAAATATTATAAATTAAAAGATATCGAGAATTTTTTAAGCTCTCCAAAGAAGGAAACAGGCCCAACAAATTGGGACGGAGGGAGTATTTATATATATAGTTTTGTATGTAAGCAGATAAACTTTATACTACTATTAAATAAGTGAAGTGTGACATTCGTTTTCCTTAAGTAAAAGTTACTAGAATTTTTTTTTTGTGTAATTACTGTTTTCATTTTGGCAGATCCGGCGTGGGTGTTGTGCGGCAAAACTACGTCATTTTGCTTAATTTTTTAGCACACTTTTGAAGCTTTCAAGGGCCTTGTTTGGAGAAAAATAAAAAATGATTTTGTTAAAATGTGCCCCCGGCACATGATAAAGTTCAGCAAAATGCGTCTAGTTAAACCTTTGTTTGCATGAGGAATTTAAGTTATAAACAATAGTAACAAACCCTTTTACTACTTTTTGCATGAGAAATATAAATATATCAATTACTTTTACTACTATTTCTAAAAGAATTTCTGTTTACATGAGAAATCTAAGTTACAAACAATAGTCATAAACCCTTTTACTACTTTTTGCATGGGAAATCTAAATATATCAATTACTTCTACTACTATTTCTAAAAGTAGATTTAATTAGACTCATTTAATGAATCTTATCATGTGCCTGAGGGACACATTTTAACAAAACCCAAAAAGAAAATCCACTACAAAGTGTCTAAACCAAAGTGCCTAAACTTTAAACCAAAAGTGTCTAAATTCAAGTGCCTAAACCCACTATTCCCTACTCAAAGAACCTAAATCTTCTAAAATTGAACTCCAAAATTAACTCTCCAAACAAGTCCTACCGCACAACACGCATCCTGGATTATATTTTGGCAAGTAAATCTTTAACTTCGCAATTGAAGATTCTAGAAAGTGGAACATTAATGAATTAGACAAGGTATACTAAAGGAAAAAAATATTAAATTTAATTTTTCGCACTATGAGATGATTTTTTTAAAATTTAGAACAATTTTTCCCTTTGTTATGAACAGAAAATAATTCTGACAAATAGATTTCAAAACCAGCATAAGGAAATATATATACAAAGTAATTATTACAAGAAAAAAATATTAAAAACTACAAATATTCATCAAAAATGAAATGGCAATTATGATGTGTCAATTCGTCAACTCCGCTTCTATCGACGATGATGGAGAAGCCAGTTCCAACCAGCGAGGCATACTTCACATGCCTGTGGAGGCCTATTTCAACCAGCGAGGCAGACTTCACACGCCTAATTAAATTGGCGTTAGAATCTCATACATCAAAAAACAACCAGCGAGGCAGACTTCACACGCCTAATTAAATTGGCGTTAATTAGAACCTCATGTGTCACAACCAGAGAGGCATACTTCACAGGCCTGTGGAGGCCTGTTCTAACCAGCGAGGCAGACTTCACGCGCCTAATTAAATTGGCGTTAGAATCTCATGCGTCACAACCTGTGAGGCTGACTTCACACGCCTAAGCGTTAGAATCTCATGCGTCACAACCAACGAGGTAGTGTTCAAGCGCCTAATTAAATTGGCGTTAGAATCTTATTCATCAAAAAAAAAAAAAAAAGGCTCTCTTTGAGCATATGGGCCCCACGTTACTCCACCAATCAAAAACTGCCACTGGCTTTCCAAATAAAACAGAAACAAAAACAAAAATAAATATTCACCAGATTTTGGCGCTTGAGTTTTTATTTTTATTTTTATTTTTATTGCTACTAGGTTAAGTGGTTAGCACAGTCTCAGATTAAAAAAGGAAAAAAAGTAAAAGAAGGTACGTAACAAAGTCGACAATCTAAAAAAAAAACAAAAAAAAAAACTAACAAAATCGATAAAAAGACCGATTTACCCTTTGAAACAGCATAGAACTTTTTCTCTTTTGGGGACAGTTTGGTCTTTACCTAACAGACAGGCTCTTTAATTATCCGCGTATTTCGTACACGAGTGAAAAGAACTTTTAATTTATTATACTCCACACCAAATTTTATTTAATTTACTAATTATATTATTACAGTCCCGATGGAGAAGTTTCAGACCGTGAGAAGAGATCCGGTATGATATATTCCTCTACTTCCCGAATCAATAAAATTTATTTACACCAATTCTGAATAGAAACAAAAAGTAAGAGAGAGAAGCAAAAGAAAGAGAGAGAGGAGAATTTACTGTGATTCTTCTTTCTTTTTGGGTACTCTTCCATTCACACACAAAATCTCTCTCATTGATCATCAATCAAAGAAAAGCCTCTGGTTCATTCAGTCTGGTTTGATTCCACTTTCTAGAGAGAGAAACTGATTGCTGACTATATTGATACAAATATATATATATATTCATATATATTTATATTTACTCTTGTGATATTGTGTTGGTGATTATCGGGCCTGATGCCGGATAATCACAAGGTTGAGAGCAATGGCGTTGTGCCCAATTCGCCCAATCGATCACTCCAAGGTAAAATTTCGGTTTTGAGTTTACACTGATGATTTTTGGAGTATGATCATAAGTTTTATAGTTGTTTCTGTTCTTGTTTTGTTTTGATATGGAAATTAATCAATTGTAATGACTATAATTAGTAATTACCCATGTTTGAAGTAGTTAAATTAATCAGTCGTTCTTCTTCTTGTGTCTTTTTCCCTTATCTGTTTGTTTGTGATTTTGTTGATTTTAATATATAAATCTCAGTATCTAACTCTCTCTGGATGATCATACTATCCATATGTGCAATTATTTTGTAGATTCTTGATTGTGGATCGTAAATTACAGATTTGTTTTGATTATAATCAGAATCTGTGTAAAAGTGTTTGGAGGATAATGTACGGAGTAGATTTTTGCATAAGGATAGTGTGTGAATTTGTAATGAGAATCCAAAAGGCTCCTCACAAGACTTGGAATGCTTTCTCGTGTAATTTGCTCTTAAACACCTATAATCCAAATCTGCATATTTCAGAATGTAAAACCTCGGTTCCCAAACGGGCCGTGTATCTACTTATGGGATTGTGATCCTTTCTACCACACCAATGTACAGACAAGGTCCATTACATTGCAGATCAATGCGGTATATCATTTTGCAAACAAATGTACAATCTATATGACGTCACATACATCCAATATCGCTCCATATGTTAGAAGTCTCACTGTTAAATTTCCTTCCCATTTTGAAATCTTATTAAATTGGTCCATGAGGCTTCATCTACGCAATTGATTTGCTTGCAATTTATGGTGGAATCATCTTTCATGTGCACCAGACCTCTCAATTACACGAGAGGTTTTGATCTCTATGCAGGTGAACAGATCACTACATCAGTGTGAGTATAGAGATAATGTATCTGTTTTGAGTGCTTTAATATTCTTGCTAGTGTTTTGATCAGAGTTTAGAATTTTCACCCACTTGATTGGGAGGCTTAGTCTCGTTTATTCCAAATCAATGCATTGCTGTGGCCGTTCAAAGGTTGAAAATTCAGACAACTGATAATGAGGATGGTGGTGCAGTGGCAAATGCTTTCCCCTACCCAGATCGGCCGGGGCAACCAAATTGCATGTACTACATGAAAAATGGGCTGTGTGGTTATGGAAGCAACTGCAGATTTAATCACCCTGCTTATGCTGGGCAGGTAACTGGATTTGTAAATAATATGTAAAACATTAAAGCTCCCTTTTTTCTATTCGGTGTCCTGTTTCCTTTGCAGACTTGCAGTTTACGTTTTAGGTTAAGGTTATTACTTGTGTTTATGTACAGGGTGGTCAGCACAGAAGTGAACTGCCCGAAAGAGTTGGGCAACCCGACTGTGGGGTACTTTTCTTAGCTAATTTGTTCTCTTTTTACCGCATTTATTTGATGCTTGTATACCCCTGCTGGGATAGTAGGTAAGATGTGTTTTAACTTGTAAGAACCTGGTGTAGTTTATTAATTAGGTCTTAGTACGTTTTAGTTTTACATCTTTCGTGTGCATTGTACAAAAGATAATCAATTGGAGAATTTAATAAGTAATTCGGAAATTAAAGAATTGCAGCATGAAATAGAACTTACTGGTTCTCAGAATTTACGACAGAGAAGGCTTTGAGCTAGGCTATAAAGAGTAGCTTGGTTGTTAATTTGTTTGATTGTTATTCCAGTGGAAGCTGCTCAAACCCCTTTTAACTATTCGTTTGCTGGCATATCCTTCATGTTCACTCGTTTTAAATTGGCATGAGTTTCAAATCATGATATCAATTAAAGTCATTGGTAACTAGTATTGGTGCTTTGTCATTCGAAATTTTGAGGATGTTGATTTTTATTTGTTGTAAGTTTCAGAAGTAATCCAAGTTCGTTTGAACATTAAGTTCAGCTTGTCAACCAAGTGTTGCAGGAGTAAATGGATTCTCTTTATCACTTACATATCTGTTACTGTGCTTGTTAGAATTGGACTTTTTAAAATCTATCGAGCTTGAATTTATGTCCTTCGCACAAGTGTGTGATGTGTCCCAATTTTGATCCTGTAGTCCCTTTAGTTGAGCTTGAGGATTATTTCTGAGGCTTGAAGTTTCTTCTGTTACATTGGCTGATTAAGTCGAGTTTTGCTGCATAGTCATATGCTCTTGCTTGCTGTGTCGCTTAGCCAGTTATTGACTGAGATGCTTTATTTCAGTGAGTACATGAGTAGATGTTCCTATCAACAAATTAGGATAAGGGCAAGTATATAATGTGGCATAGATTAGTAACTGATGTGAACGGTAATTTCTCAAAAGTTGTTCGATTCTTTGTGATATGGATAGTAGATTATTAGTAACAAGGAATCAGTGTCTATGGTTAATCCCAGCTCTACTCTCAAGTTGTGATTTGTGGTGACTAATACTTCACTGTCTATTGTTGAATCTGCACTACAGTATTATCTTAAGACAGGAACTTGCAAATATGGACCGGCATGTAAATATCATCACCCGCGGGGCAAGAATGGTGGAGGACCGGTCCCATTGAATAGCTTGGGCCTACCCATGCGTAAGGTGCTTAGTTCTTGCCTTCTTGGTTGTGGTTCCTCCCACTTCTTTATGTCCTGGCAGTTTCATCAATTAAACGATTTCCTGGTTCTTGGAATTGTTGCCATTTAGCAATTGGGCATAAGAATGGAGTAGAGATCCAATGATTGACTTTATAATAATTTTCTCAGGGAGAAAATTCATGTCCTTTTTACCTGAGAACTGGATCGTGTAAGTTTGGAGTTGCATGCAAGTTTAATCATCCTCAGCTTGCAAGTGGTGGAACTTTTTCACCCGTTTCTGGACCGTCTGTCTATGGATTTCCAAGCTCATCAGTTCCGACCTCATCTGGTTTGCATCTTCTTGGAGCTCCAACAATGTCCTTACCAACAGTACAGTATCCATCTTTTCTCCCTGCTCAAGGGCCCCAGACATACATGCCTGTTGTTTTGGCTCCCTCTGAAGGCATTCCACCTGCACATGGCTGGAATACTTACCTGGTCAGTGATTACTATCATACTTAGGAAAGAAAGTTGATAAACATTTTCATATGGTACTCCTCTCTATGGAATGTGACTTGGTGTCTTAGCACTTAGCAGATTTATTCATCCTTCAGTTTCACATATTGTTTACGGATCATGATACATTTTTCACCTGTTGGTTTTGTTCGACCTTGGTACTTCATGCCAGTCAATATGAAATAGTCAAATATTAACTGTCCTAATAGATACAGCGTCCATTATTTAATAAGCCGCCAAAACAATACTATTTTAACTCCGTCTCTTGAAGGTTGCCCTCCTTATTTTGGACCAGTTTCTCACAAGTGATTAGATTTCTATTGATTTGCTTGCATTGAATAATCCTTGTAATTACTGGAGCTAGTTTTTCTCTTTGCAACTACCTTTGTTATTCTATGACATGACGACAGACTTATGATACTTGGGATGCCAGCTAGTAGATAAACTTGCCTAGGTACGGTACTAGTACAAAGAGGTACATGCTACATGGCCATGTCCTATGTGTTGTCATGCTATACCATCGTGGTCTCAACTAAGGAAGACACCTACAGTTTTCCTCTAGTCATTTCCCATCCTCTCTATTCGAAGGGTGCTCATCCCTTCCCTCCTCCAGCGGTCTCCAGCCGTCAAGCGCCTCAATCTTCCTGGACAGTCTATTTGATGAGCATTTTAGCAAAAGATGGATTATCCCACTCTACAGTTTTGTGTTCTCTTGTTCATACAAGTATATTGCAAGCAAATTGTTTGGAGTCAAGATACATCATATGAACTCTTAGTTTCACGTATTTAAGAACACAGAGTGTTCTTAATTCCTTAATAAAAAGGATGGACTGAACTACAGTTGAAAGGAATGTTATTTGTAGATAGTTGAATGGTTTATCTAGCTTGAAGTTATTAGGTTTTAGGTTCTTGTATCATGTAAAGGTTTTATTTTACAATAATTGGGCATGTGCGAGGAGGTATGTCATAGCATTCTGACGGGATGTTCTTTTTTAAAATAAATGGATGTTTAGTGTTCGACAAGTGTTCATTGAACTGATCTTGTTTACCATGTTACAAATCAGGGCGAGGCAGCTTTCGGTGGCCTGGTGCAATCGTCTACATTCAATCCTTATCTACCTGAGAGACCCGATCAACCAGAATGCCGTCGCTTTATGAGCACTGGAAGCTGCAAATATGGATCTGATTGCAAGTTTCATCACCCAAGTGAGAGGATTGCTCAATGGACGACTAATTTCTTAGGCCCACTTGGGCTTCCATTGAGACCTGTGAGTTCTGTATATATTTCATACACGGCGAGCAATCTGTTTTCGAGCACTTTGTGTGTATTAGGAAATTACTCAAGGATGAAGTTGAGTGAAGATAAATTTTCTCATCGTGAAATCATGCTGAATGATTTGAGACTCTGCGGTCTCTGCTAGATCATGTCTGGATTATGGATAAGAAAGGGATTTACGGAGGAAGGAAAAGTACAAGTGAATAAGCAAAATTTACATTGTTTTTTCGTCGCTTTCCTTTCCCTTGGTAAACTGCTCCAAATATCCATGATCCAAACGCAGCCTTACTTCATAATCGCTACTGGTTGAATGCTTCCGTTTATATGCTCTCTTATCAGTATATGACTTCATGGCTTTGCATATGCAGGGGCACCCTATTTGTTCAGACTATAGCTCTTATGGACTCTGCAAATACGGCCCAACTTGCAAATTCGACCACCCTTTGACAGGATATTCTTACAACAATGGTTTGAATTTTCCAACTCTCCCTGTATTTGATCCGAATGTCTTCGCATACCCGAGAAATTTGCTGACGGTCCCCTCATTGGACCGATCTCCCCCTAAATTAACTAGTATTAGTGACTGGGTCATGAAACCTGAAGCTGAAGTTGACGAAACTCCGAAACTGGACACCGAAACTCCTGAAAATGCATCAGAGCATGCTATTTCTCCACCAATTCCCTTGCCAGATTCTTCACAACTTTCAGATGAACAATCTGATTAATTTAATACTCGTCCTCTTTTTTCTCCGGGTCAGATTTTGCAGCTGAGTTTATGTCAGACAAACGAATTCGATGACTTGTGCCGCCAGGTCCCCCTTTCACCTGCAGTTCTGTGCAAATGGATATTGTTGTTTATTGGTTCGAAATAGGAAAAACCTGGGGGATTCGGAAGGGCTCTTTTTTGTGTTGAATAAAGTGTAGGTGAAGAGTTGTAACATTCTAATTTTTTTCTCTCCCTTTTTGAAGAAAATTGTTCTTATTGATTGCTGTGGAATTTTCTAAAGTGGTTTTTTCGAATGCTGAATTTTTTCGTGTGCATATTGTGGCTTCATGGCCACCTGCTTTGCATCACCAGAACCATTATATGAATGTGAAACGGATGAAACCGTCTGCATCTTACCTTGTTCTCGTGTTAGGATTGTACGAGCAATATAATTTTTAGAGCTAAGTAATTCAAACAGCTGCTATATAGCTGATCTTATGACTGATTTGTCATGGGGATTGTGGTTCGTTTCCTTGTATTGGTAGCTTGGTCCCAGGAGAAAACGAGGTCACGGTTTGGGAATCTCTCTGTTCTGTTTTCTAAGTTTTGGAAAAAAAAAGGTTAAGAAAAACAAAAGCCTTTCTCGACCCAAGGCATAAAATAGGGTCTCCTTTGCACTGAACCACGAATGTTTTGACTTTTACATGGCGGCAGATATGTATAATACTATTTATTACTTGTCTTCTCTCGGGCCTATTATTGGGCCAAAAAGTGGTGACCCTAAGCAACGGCCACATAAACTTATGCGGACGCGGGAAGCTGCTGTTCAACCGAAACGACGCCGTTCCTCCATTGCCATCGCCAATTCCATTTCGCCGCCTGACACCCATGGAAACTCCACAGCTGCCGACTGCCGTTCCTCCATTGCCATTGCCATCGCCAACTGCCACCACTGACAATGATGGCGCATCACCGAGCCCACAACTGGTGATGGCGCACCGGCCTCACCGAAACAGAGCTTACTGTTCTTTGTCAAACCCTTTGGGGTTAACCCCCCAGATGTCCCGATTCCCACGTTTTCTCCTCCTTTGACTCTGAACCAGCGTCCAATTCCATTTCCACTTTTGTGTTCTTTCTTTCCGTTTACATGTTTTTTCCCCAGAGGTCATCATAGGGAAATTGGGTCTCCGTTTTCAGTTCTTGAACGGTTCTTGGTTTGGTAAACTGTTGGTTGGATTGAAAAAAGTAAAGGGTACGAATGAGAAAATTTATTTTTGGGCTGATTGGGTGTTTAGCTGATCTGGGTATTTTCTGCTTCTACCATTTTTGCTGATTCTTCGTCTGTTTGAGGTGAGTCAATCCTCCAATTGAGTTGTTTCTTCTGTTTTTAAGTTAAATCTGAAACCACAGGTTACTTTTCATGGATGTGATTACATATGTAACAGTGCATGCCCGTGCTCGTGCCTGAAGGCACGACTTGGGCAATTGAGGTACGTGCCTGTGCCCATTCTTTATGGGATTTGGGGTTGCTGCTGTGCAGCCCCATGCACAGCAGGTGCTGTGTGCCATCCGAGCCGTCCGTTGCTCGGATGGACGGCCCAGATTTCATCTTGCACGCACGACAACCAACGGTTCGGATGCGAGGGGCACGATGTGAAATTTGGGCCGTCCATCCGAGCAACGGACGGCTCGGATGGTGCACAGCAGCAACCCCTTGTCCTTCGAATTTCAGAGAGGGGGCAGGAGAGAAGGTAGTGAGAGAGAATGTAGTTTGAATTTCGAAAAAGAAAGAGGGAGAATGTGGTTTGAAATTTTAGGTGTGGTGGGCTGGTGGAGGAAAATGGTGGAGAGAGAGGGAGAGAGGGAGTGAGTTGGCAGAGGGAGAGATAAAATATAACATCATGACTGAGATAAAAAATATGATTGAGACAAAAACCGTTCTATATGGTAATATAGATTGTTTACTATGAAGATTTGGCTCTCTTTTTTTTTTTTGGCGTGGAAGGCCGTAACGGCGTCGTTTCGGTTGCACAACAGCTCGAGCTGCACAGTGCGTCCTACTCTGGTCCTTGTCCCCAGCCTACCCATGCTCGAGGTCCGTACAAACCCAATGGATTGGTCCATATGCACTGATGCTTGGCCCGATTCCAAGAGCCGCCCAATCAATCATAAACTAATACTACCCATAATAAGGACTCTCTCTCTCCTCTCATATCATTCAGGAGAGATTAAGTAATAAACGGATTCCATTGAGGGCTCCACCGTGTGTTCAAAGTGTACTGGGCCCGGCTGGCAACCTGATTGGGCCCAGCATATGAGCATCCCAAAGGGTTGAGTACTTGGGCCATGCGGCCTGTCACGTAAAAGCCTATGCATCTGGATTCGGAGCTAGACCGGGACGGATGAAGTTTGACCCGGATGAAGATGGAGTGTCGACGTGTTAACCAGAAGTTCAGTTTGGTCACGTGGCATTCGGTGTCTCTCTTTCTCCGGAATTTTAATTCCGAGGTTTTGGTTTTGGTTTTGGTTTGTTCTTTTGGTTCTACTAGTTTGTTGGTTTGTTTTAGCGGGTGCGCGGCTTTCGTTTTTTATGCGGTACTTTGGTTGGATCTTGCCGCCCTTTTGAGTTTGGTTTTCGAGTGATGTTTGTCGGTGTGCTTGTGATCCATTTAATCTTTGTATCCCTTATTAAAGATTGATGAATTTTTTTTGCCGATAAATCTAACATTGTTAGTTATTTTTTTTTAACACTATAGCATAATAAAAAATGACTGTGGTAAAGTCATTCTTACAATGAGTGTGAGCTGTTCTACTGTTATTAATTCTGTTACTACTATTTGTTTGACGGAGTGATTATTCAGTGCCCCAGAGGACACCACGTGGCGGTGCCCGATGTCTCTTCCCACCGCACATTTCTATAGGATCCATATACTAAGTCTTGGACCTCACACAAATTTATGTTCGCCAGAGGAGAGACCTAGTTGAATACTTTTTCGGTTCGACGAGGTTATATATATCTTCTTCATTTTACTCTAACATATATCTCATTATTTATGTTACACCATTTTATTCGATCAAAATTACAACCAAGGAAAGAAACAGGCGATGAGACAGCAAGCCAGTAACTCAATAGAACAGAGCCAAAATCCATAACTAATTTTACACCATCGATTAATAAGGATGGTAATACTTCATTATCCCTAACATGGAACTTACTTAAAGGAACACAGACAAAGTAGTCTTGATCAAATGATCAACGATTATGCGATTCGTTTTCTCTGTCGGATGAAATGCATCCCAAAACACAAACTTGTTTGCGTCTGTGCATGTAAATGGGTTGTTCCGAGCGCAGGCATAACCCATCTCAAACATGCCGGTGGCGCAACAAGCTACGGATGGGTCATCAAAACCTGCAAGCCAACGAACAAACAATCAAGCTTACTATTATCATCAATGAATGAACGGAGAAATGCAAAAACTACATCCACACGACAAGAGATCAAAATGACACGAGGCATCCCAACAAGGTTTAGCACTATATATGCATGACAATCCACGACCTTGTACAATTAATTTAGATTATAGCAGGGTGACACCTATATTTTTGTCACGCGGAGCATGCTTATGACCTAAAAATACACAAAAGTTAAAGATTGATGGCTACCTTAAACTTGATTTGGGTGCAAATTTTGTGTTAGCCCCTTGCTTAATTAGTTTATAGCATAAGCAAATTTAAAGGAATTTCACAATGGGCAAAAGCTAAAAACTGTAAAAATAGTATATTCAATTCAAGCAATACCTAACCAAAGACACAAATTCTTTCCTTTGTAACACTGACAAATCGTTGAGTTTCACTAAAATGTACTTTAGACATGTTTCCGCTAAATAGCATTTTAGTAGTTGATGTATATGAGTAGAATGACTTATTTTGAAATCCGTGTTTTTGTGGGCTTTAGCCCGTTTAGTCCGTTAGACAATAGGGGAAACTACTTCTCAGTGTCAAGATGGGACTTGATTTCAGGTTTTTTTTTTTTGGGTTAAAATACGGAAATGCATATATGTATGGTACCCCGTCACCTCACCAGGTAGTATTGCCCTGTCACACCACACCACTATCAGTACGTAACGGATGCCACCACACCTATGTCAGACCAAAGCTAAGGTCCCACAATGTGGGGTTGTTTTAGAAGCATGTTCAGCCCCAAAAATAAGGGAGTGTTCCACTAAAGAGTTTTTTAGACCTTTAGTTGTAGTTTAAATCTACAACTTGTTCCACTAAAATATTGGTTTTTTGGCAAAAAAACTAGAAATTGGTTTTTTGGTTTATTCGTTTTGTCTTTATTCAAATTTTTTTTTGCATTTATTAGTTTTGCGTCAATTTTTTGTGATTTATTGGTTCCTCTCTACGAGACGACTCTAACAAATATGAAATTATAGTGAAAATTAATTATTTTTTGAATAAAACCAAAATTAAACCAATAAACCACGTATTTTTGGTTTTATTCAAAAAAAATTTAGTTTTGACTAGATTTTATACTCTTTAGATTCGTGTCGTCGAGAGGAACCAATAAACCACAAAAATTTGATGCAAAACTAACATTTGCGAATTTTTTTTGAATAAAGACAAATTGAATAAACCAAAAAACAGGTTTAGTGGAATAGAGTGGTTTTAGAGTTAAAACAAAACAAATTTTTTTTGGGGAGTTTTTTGTTAGTGGAATAGAATGGTTTTTTGAGTTTAAACAAAACCAGTTTTTTTTTTAGCGGAACACCCCCTAAGAGGCTACGGGGACTTGAACCCGGACTTGGTTGAACTCTAAATTTTCAACTACAAAACCATCCCCTCATTGGTGACTTCTATTTCAACAGAGAATAAATGCTAGAACTATGTCAGTACAAAATATGGCAAATTAAAGGCAAAACATACCATATGAAGAAGGTTTTTGAACAATTTGCATAAAAAGAGGATATGGGTTTGAAAGCACCACTCTAATCCCAGGCATTTCCTTGTTCAGATTCCCCACCAAACTTCTCAATTTATCATTAAAAGCCATAGCCACAATATTGTAACTCTGCATACACTCATTTCCACCCATGAAATTTGTTGTTCTCTCCAATGGCAAACACCCCATCGGCGGAAGCCCGCCGAGGGATATTTTTCTAGCACCCAAACCATAGAGGCTTTCGACAAACTTCTTGGCGATTCCGACGAGGAAAACTTGGTACTGATCGATGGTATATTGCGATCGCCTTTCGTTGAGAGTGTAGTAGTTTTCCAAGAAGTCATTTGTTCCCAAGCTCATCACGTATAGTGCTTCAGCTAAGGTTTGCTTGGCCTTCTCTTCACCAAGATAGGCTTTTAATTTTCTTTGGTAGTCCTTGTAGTACTCTAGTTCTTTCCAAAGAGGAATAACAGACTGCAATAAAAGCATGTAAATGGTACAAATGTATTAGGTGGTAGTTAAAGATATGTTTGCTAAATAAGCAATAATGAGCTTGACAACAAAGGGCAATAATTGCTTGATTAAATATGGGGAATCTAAATTCTTATAAAAAAACGGAAAATTCTACGATCAGCCCGCTGGGCTGCCAATAAGACCATTTTTTTACCGGTAAAAATATACTCTTACCGGTCAAAGATTGGTCTACTGGTAAAAATACTCTCTTACCGGTCAAAGAATGGTCTTATTGACAGCCACAGCCCAGTGGACTGTTAATAGAAGGATCGTGAAAAAATAAGCTGCAAAAAACCATGTGAGTTGAAAGTATTGGTGACTCACTAGGACATCAGAAGTTGCATTGTCATAGCCAGTTCCAGCAGACGCAAACGTGACTCCTATGGCAAAATCCGTTATACCATAAGCCGGATCCAAATAAGCTGGAACGGTTTTCCGAAGACCAAATGCCTCAGAGATAAAATCGGTTGGAATCCGGCCGTTGGAGAAACGGCCGGTGGGCTTGCCACCGTCGAAGTTGCGGCCATAAGGCTCAAAATTGCTCCTAGCAATAGTTGAAATCTGGTTGTTGTTTCCTGCATCAACTGAAGAGTCTCCAAACACAATTATTGCTGGCACATTGTTTTTTCCTTCAACAAGAACTAGCAACAGAAATTGTGTTAAAATCACACAAAATGTTGCACAAGTGTTTGCCATCTCCGCTTGTTTCCTCTCCCCACAGCGTTTTGATGTGTACATATAGTGAGAGAGTTCAGGGGTGAGAATTGAATTTGGAGTGAAGAAGTTTGTTGGGAGAATCAATTAATGTTGGGATTTATCAAAATAAATTTGGCACAGGAGTATGTTTATTTCATTATGTGGGCACGATTTAGTAAAGAAAAGGACATGTAGTAACTTGTAAAGGTAAATTTTTCTTGCTTTAGATTTTAGAGCGAGATAAACTTATTTACGGATGTGACACAAACCACCACTAACTTTTGTGGGCCCCACTGAGCGTATATCGTAATCATTTGAACCGTTCATCTTGTAGGATACGCAAAACAATAAATTCACGCAAAAAATCAGCTTGATCGGACATCGATAGGTATGTAAAAAGTTAAATTTTGGTTTAAGAAACAGTCATGGACATTTTAACTTAAAAACTATTGACAGAATCCAGATCGTCCGTTCCTTAAACCAAAATTCAACTTTTGACATACCTATCGATATCCAATCAAACGAATTTTTTACGCGGATACATTATTTTGCGGGTCCTACAATCTGAATGGTTCAGATTAATACAATGATCGCACGGTGGAACCCACAATGGGTGGTGCAAAACTCCATGGTTTGCGCTACATCCGTAAATAAGTTTCTCTCTTTTAGAGCAAGTGCACTGTCAAAGCCCGGTGGTCAAGGCCTAAGACATAGGGATTTGCTCCCTATTAAGGTCTTTGATTAGAAACATGTCAACTACTCCATACGCAGCTTTGCTATGGATTTAATTGAGGCCTCCACGGGTGGATGGTGGAATTGATCGAGGTACGTGTAAGCTGGCGCGGACACCTAAATTATTAAAAAAAATGAAATACCTCTGAGCTAGGTTAATGCTTTATTCTGAAGAGACAAAGTAGATAATGGTTATAATTAGTAATATGGTTAGGTCGATGTATCCAAAAAAGGTAACATGTTATAATCAGGGCCCATTGAATAAATGGAATTCAGAAAATGAATTGAACTCAGATGGAGGAACTCAGGGGCTCACTTAGGACGGCAGGTCTTGTCAATTCATCTGAGTCATCCAATTTGGCAATTTATGGTGTAGTTTTGTAGATGCATTTTTATTAGTAATAATATATTTTGACCGATAAGAATGCATCAGCAAATCTGAACCATTCGTTGAGATGGACAACTAAGATCAAAAATTGGTTGGGCCTGCCGTCCTTAAGAGACAGCAAGCCAGATGGAGATACACTTTGATATCGAGTCTAGTACTGCCCACCCACTTAATTCCATACACACATTATTAACTATCAAAGCCCCAACCAAAGTGTTTAATTACTAGTACCATATATCAAGTACTTAAAGATTTGGGGATCAAATCTTTGTCAACACTTCACTTTCTATCTTCACCTAATACCCACCGAAAAGAACACCCAAAATAAATTGGGATTTTGGGTGGGAGACATTTTCGTGGGGATGCTCTGACTAAGCAAAATGGTACTAACAGTTTCTGGAAATGCATTGAAAGCTCTCCAGCAGAAATGGAGGCGTGGGATGGTTGCCTCTTTATGCCTTTGCATACTTTTTTGTTGAGCTTTTAATCATATATGCACTGTGGCGGAATCACAATTTGGACTTGGGAGTATATTACGGGATAAAAGTAACAAATTCTTTAAACGTAAATGCATTTAATTTTAATTATCGTTTTGTAGACCGGACAATCTTTTTTGGATTGGAGGAGTATTTCATACCCAAGAAACACACGTGTTCGATGATTAATCATACATAATGGCTGAATAAATGCATGTATCGGTGGGAGGTTGAGAACCGGGGTGGCACGTGCCACCAAGTTTCCCTTAATAGTTCCGCCCCTGTATATGCAGTTTAATGCCAACCAATAGAGGCCTGACAATTCGTACTGTATTTGCTTGTGCCGTAAATTTGGCCTTGACGGACACCCACAAAACCATGTCCGAATCATACTTTACAAACCCAACAAATTGTGCTACGGCAACTATGATGCATTAAACACAAAAAGGAGAAGTCGAAGATATGCATGGAACTTTTTAAGCACACCAAAGCATAGTTGGTCATTCTTGAAGCTGGATGATCTTGAAAACATACACTGCAGGGTCCGTGTTAAGAGTTATTGGGAGTCTTGTACTATTATTGAGGTTTTGTCTCGGCAATGCCGAAGGGTGACATTGCTAGACTATTGGCGATTTTCGTCAGCGCGAATCCACAAGATTTGTGTGTCATTGTTTGATTTATAATTCCACAACTTCAAGGGCACAAGCCTATGACCTTGTGCTTGCAGGTTAGAATCGTGAAAATAGCCTCTCCTGCCAGTGTTCTCATAGCAAACTGTTTGGTCAGCTTGGCTTATTTGCTGCATCATTTTTTTTTGAGATATATTGTTTTTGACATTATGTGCAAATCTTTACTCATTTTCCAATGCATCTCGATGAGACTATTCAGGACACCAAGAAAATAAGATAATGAACTGTCCAACAGAATAAACACTACTTTTTTGTCCAAAATTGACATGACACAAATAATGGAAGAAGAGATTTGAACAACTAAGCCAATACAAACAAGGCTAAGAGAAGTCGAAGACATACTTAGAAACACATGAAATATTGGTAATGTGGTCCCAACATACTGTTGTTGTACTTACCAAATTAAAAAAAAACAAACATACACTGTTCTTGCAGTTGAAATTCAAAGCATTATTGGACATTCAAATCACCCTTAATCAAATTGATTCTTGTTGGAGATATACATACTGCAGGGGCGTGGTGTGCATTGCACAGCTGATTGAATTCGTGCTTGCTTCCAACTTTGTTTAGCTGTGAATGTTGCCCTAGCAAGGTAAAACCACGAGGATTATTTACCTCGAACATAAAAAAAACCATGGAGGATTAAAGCCAAAGTCAGAGAAAAAGAAAAGGTTAAAAACCATAGAAGGACGAACTCACAAAATATTGACTAGGATCTTCATTCATTTACCTTCAGAATATTTTTCTTGACCAGATGAAGCTCCTGGAGTACAATATTTATGCTCATTCGATCTTTTGGGGACTCTGTCGAGCATGCTAGTCCTATCTTTACGATGGATACCAGATATTCCACCAGTTTGCTGCCATGTCTCTCCTCTGCTAAGAGCATGGGGTCTACAATCTCCACCACCCCTTGAGGAAAGGCAACCATTGCGAAGTTATGAAGATTAAGGTTTGCCTCAAATATTTCGTCAGTTGGTCTCTTGTTAGTTATCATCTCCAACAACAAGATTCCATAACTATAGACATCTCCGCTCGTTGACAACTCGCTTCCGAGACCATACTCTGACATATGTACAATTCAAACGTTAAAGCAGAAAAATATTTCTTTCTTTTTGCCAGGAAAAAAAAGTGATACAAAGTGAAAGAGTAAACTTGGTTGCAATACATCATGTGCGTTTTGTAATATGATATTGGGCCATTTGCACTAACATGTAAAGGGTGTTCACCTCTTGTTTTAGCTAACGGATGCTACTTTTTATTTCTATGCCAAACTTATCAATCAACTAATTATTTTACCATTATCATTCTATTATCGCGTTGTGCATGCCCTTCTTGTTCAAGTAATGGAAAAGAAGACATTGGTTTGTTCCAAAATAACCACAACAAATTCCACATCATAAATGTCATCGATACATGGATAACAATTAACAACCATTTAACACGCAATCCTTCACCCAGCCTGATCTACCAAATGTGCTGAAATTCGGTGATTTTGAAATTAGAAAAAGGCAGATGTAAAAATGAAAACGGATAAAGAGCTTGTTCTTACCAGGAGCTGCATATCCAATGGTTCCCTTTATTGCAGTTGAACTACTTGTACTTGGAGTGGCGAGCTCTGCACGAAATCGAGCTAGACCAAAATCTCCAACATGGGCAACCATGTCACTGTCAAGAAGGACATTACTCGGTTTTAAATCGCAGTGAATAATTGGCCTTCTGCATTGGTGGTGAAGATAGTCGAGTGCACAAGCCACATCAGTGGCAATGTCAATTCTTTGCATAAGAGTCAGTGCCACAAATTCCCGTTGCTCATTATTTGCCTTTGAAATGGGATGCAACCAATTATCTAGACTTCCATTCGGCATGAACTCATAAACCAGAGCTTTGAATTCATTCCCTTGAAAATCCATAGTAGAACAAGAAGTTATGATCGAAACCAGGTTTCGGTGTCGAACGTTCCTTAAGGCTTCGCACTCTGCCATGAAGCTCTTGGCAGCGTTACTAGTTTGAAGGTCAAATACTTTGACCGCAACAACTAACTCCCCGTTTTGGTCCAAAATACCTTTATACACACGACCAGAACTACCAAACCCAAGCATATTCGTTGAAGAGAAACCTTCAGTTGCTTTAAAAAGTTCTCCATAAGTGACTTTGAAGAATGACTCTTTCAAGAATGAAACTGTTGGTTGGGTCTTTCTTTTTTTCTTGAACCAACAAATGATGATGGATGACACTGCCGCTACTCCAATGAGTACTGAAGCTACCGTGATTGCTAGCATCTTTAAAAGAGACATCTTATTTCTTGGTCTTTTTGTGTTGCACCGAGGTAATCGTAGTTCAGAAATGCCACCACACAGCCTATAATTTCCGGCAATAGATATTGCACTTGCATTAGTGAAAACACCTTTCATTGGTAATTCTCCTTCAAAATTGTTGAATGACAAATTGAGATTCTGCAGGGAAAAAGTCCCTAAGAATATTGGAATTTGACCACATAAGTTGTTGTGAGAAAGGTCTAAATTCTGAATTCCTCTCAAGGATTCTAGGGATGGAGGAATAGATCCTCGAAAGAAATTATGCTGCATATATAGCTCTTCAATGCTATTGCAGCTACCAAGAGTGCCGGGAATTTCACCAGACAAATTATTCTCGGAGATGTCGAATTCTCGTAAATTTTTGAGGTTTCCAACCTCAGGTGGCAAGGATCCGGACAAACGGTTACGAGCTAGATCCAATCCTATTGACAGAGATGAGACCATCAAAAGTTCTCTTGGTATGCTTCCGTTAAGGTTATTTTCATAAAGTTGTAGGAATAACAAATTCCGTAGGTTGCCAAGACTTGACAGTATGGCCCCCTCTAGCTTGTTTGTCTCCAAGTAAAGCTCATTCAGCAATGACAAATTTCCCATGGACTCTGGAATTTCTCCCGAGAGACTGTTGTTTGAAAAATACAACCTTTGCATCTTATAAAGATAACCTACGCTATCGGGAATCGGGCCTGTGAATAGGTTTTCAGACAAAGCTAAGCGGTGCAGATTCACCAGGTTTCCTATTGTTGAAGGAATAGATCCATACAATTGATTTCCAGCTAGTACCAAATCAGAGAGAGAGATTGATAGATTGCCCACAGAGTCTGGTAATAGCCCTCCAAGTTGGCAATTATTAAAACTTATCAATTTCAAATCGCTACAGTTGGTCAAAGAACTAAGAAAGGCTAGTCCATCAGATCCCCCAGTTTCAAAATTGTTGTCAAATAGACTTAACCAACGGAGATTATGTAGGCTTCCGAAATCATTTCTTACTTTTCCACTGAAATTGTTAGAACCCAATTGGAGATACTCCAACTGTGACAAGTTGGATAATGAAAGTTGTAGTGGACCATTAAATTGGTTGTATTGTAGCTGAAGGTACTGGAGGTGTGGGAACATGAAACCAAACGTCGATGGGAGATTACCCCGAAGTTGATTACGACTCACTGCCAATGTTTCTAGCAACGTTAGATTGTATAAGGAATGAGGTATGGTACCTGAAATTTGCGTGAAACTCAATCCAAGGAACCTTAGATTTTTCAATTGACCCAAAGCATTTGGGATAAACCCTCCAAGCGGATTGTAATGCGCATTAATTTCTTCCAGAGAAGTAAGATTCCCAATCGACGGAGGAATCCCTCCTGTCAAATTGTTCTTACGAACGTGGAGTTTTATGAGTCTCGGCATTGAATAAGAAAGTTCTTTCGGGAACTCTCCGACTAGCTTATTGTTGTTTGCAACAAGGTACCTGAGATTGGAGCAACGAGATAGGCTTGTTGGGATTGCGCCTTCGAAACCATTGAAGCTCAGATGCAGTTTCTGTAACCTGAAAAGATTACCGAGTTCAGTTGGAATTTTACCAATGAAAGTGTTGTTAGGGAGGATAAGCTCCCGGAGAAAACTGAGGTTGCCGATATAAGGAGACAATGAACCCGTGAGACCTCTGGACGTGAGGTCTATGACGGTGACTCTTTTGTGTCGGCGACCGCATTTGACACCCTGCCAGTGACAGAAATGGAGAGATTCATTCCATGAGCTCAAGGCCTGTTGAGATTCTGGGAAAAAATTTGACTTGATGGCCAATAATGCATGGAAATCAGTGTCGTTGCCAGCAACATTAAGAGTGTTAACGAGACTAAGGGATGTTGTTGTGTCATGGGCAAGGGCTTTGACTTGAAGGAATGGGATGAGGAAGAGAAATAAGGCTAGGAGATCAATTGAGAGAGATTTGGCTGAGAGAATCATCTTCATGTGTGTTTTGTGTTTTGAGCTCTCAGTTATGTTTTGATATCTATCTACTCTCTCCGTCCCAAAATGAAAGTCCATTTTGGGATTGCGTGCCATTTTCAACGGCTTATATCTTTTAATGTGAACCTCAAAAAATATGCATTATGGATCTTGTTTAATAGATCTCATTGAGAACTTTTATACGGTGCAAAAAAAAAATCAAAAATTATTTTGATAAATACATTATTTTTTAGTTTGAAAATTGCACGTAGAATAAATCTAGATCAAACAATGAGATGGGTTTAATTAAATGGTCTAAATTTGAGATTGTGTCAAATTAACAATGTTACAAAACTGCTATTTTTTTCTGTGTAGCAAGTCATAAATGATTTCGCATAATAGTCTTGATACCAACGAATCGGGTTTAATTTTGTCAAAGATACAGGTTATGTAATACTTATCGTATTTGCCATCTAACAAATATACAGGTTTTGCTGCTAAAATTATTTTCCATCTTACAAAATCTGAAAAGTTCAATTTCCTTCGATATCCAATGAAACCGGTTTTTAATGTGCAGTCTTTTCTTCCTAGCAGCGTCACAAAATAAATGGTTAGGATCAAAATTTTAGGACTCCTATGAGACCCACAAAAGAGGGTACACTTCCATGGAGGAGTTTTTTTTTTTTAATCTGGAGATTCTAGACCATTGATTGCCGAATCTCCCCTAAACTATCCCTCACAACCATCTTATCCACGAACCAGTGCTCTTGAGATCAAAGCACACTTCCTTGTTTTACTTTTGTCCCATGTTTTATTTGCTAATGGGGAACAAAAAAGTAGCGATCCCAGTCGGGGGTTGTGAGCATTGATATAGGGATTGGAAGTGTTTGATTTAAGTTTGGATCCTCGATTCCCCAGGGGATATCCATTCTCCATTCTCTGTTCCGAAATCAATTGTTACTTTTCCATTGAAATTGTTAAAGCACAATACGAGTTCTACCAATTGTGACAAGTTGGAAATTGATGGAGAAAAGGGACCATTGAATTGGTTGTATAGAGGAGGGATGGTACATGAAAGTTGATTTTCGCCCAAGTAAAAGTACCTTAATTTTCAAAGTCGTCTCTTTGGTGCAAGTCGTTATTAGTACGAATTGAATTTTCAATGCGCATGGGATACGGTGGATATATCTTGCCGGGTTGAAGAGGACAGTTATTTTGGCATATTAAGGACACGTCTTGTGAGTGTGGGTAAGTTTTTTTTTTTCTTTCCATAAAGGTGTAAAAAATGAGGAGTGATTATTTAATGCTCTACCACGTGGTGCTCTAAGGACCTCCTTCACAACACATTAGAATTTGAGTCACACACTTGGTTGTGAAAGCCAAGTTAATATGTGATGGAGAAGACCCTGAAACACTATGAAGGGGTGCTCTATGGGCACTAAATAATTTTCTGCCAAAGACATTTTGGAAATATTAAGGGGTGTTTGGGAGCGTCATTTTTTGTACTTTTTACTTTTATATTTTTGGCTTTTGAAAGGGGTGAATTTGAAAGCCGTCCATTCTTGTTTTGGACAGTCCAAATTCTAAATAAACTATTCGTGCAAACAATTTAAACCATTTGCACGAATCGGTTTAAACTGTTTGCGCGGATAATTTATTTAGAATCCAGATCGTCCACGGCCCAGATTCACTCTCTACACCCTGTAGTGACTTTGGCTCACTACAGGGCCCCCGCTTCGTTTTTTCTCTGCATTAAGCAGCGGTATTCTTTTCAAATCACATTGCAACCCCTCTTTTATTTGAAATCACAGCGACACGACACCCATCCTTGATTAACACCGTCAAATGGCAGGTGAAGTTACCAGCATCGCGTTTTCTTGATATGTCCAATTTTTGGGGAAGATAAATGTGTTTTACAATGATAGTGAATGATATCCAATCCATGTATTGTGGGCATGAATTATATATGTTTTTGACGAGTTTTAAAAATTGAACGATTTTCATTGCTTGAACTAAAATCATGTCATTTGATCCTGCATTGCCCAAAGAAATGCCATTGCCTAAGTGACTCGTCACGCACAAATACTTGCACTCACACGAAACAGGGGAATTCACTAGTAGTCATGGAGCCTTGATTCACCTATAAAGACCTATCAATTCATACTGTATTTGCTTGTGCCATGAATTTAGCTCAAACGGGCACTCACAAAACCAAGTCCGAATCATACATCACAAACCCCAACAAATTGTGCTGTAGCAAATATAAGACATATCAAACGCAAGATGGGTTCTGAGTCTTCACAAACGCTTAGTGCAGTTTAAGCACACCAAAGCATAATTGATCATTCTTGAAGCTGGATCTTTTTGAAAACCCACACGCTAGGGTCCGTCTTAAAAATATTGGGAGTTTTGTACTATTATTGAGGTATTGTCACGGAAATGGCAAAGGGAGACATTCTTAGACTATTGGCGGTTTTAGTGTGTGCGGCCACTGGTTTGTGTGTCATTATTCGATTTATATTACTGCATCTTCGTAGGAACGAGCCTATGACATGGTGCTTTCCCGGGCACCACGGTAAGGTTGCTCCTATATGACTTAATCGTCATGGGTTCGAGTCGCGAAAACAGCCTCTCTACTAGTGAAGGTAACGCTATATACAACTAATCCTTCCCCAGTGTCTGTTGAAGTCAAGAGTGGGAGCCTCATGCTCTGGCAATCTCTTACGATCCGAGAAATAATTCTACTGGATGGTGTGTAGGACTTTCTATTTTATCAAAACTTGTCTTCCAAAAGGGAATTCGTTTAAACGTTGGTTGAAGGGCTTCTGATGGTAGTCCACCACCCAATGGAGTTGATGGAGGATTTGTAACACATAGGTTACCCAGCCTAAACTCAAATGATAATTTGGCTGCTTGTCCTGTCAGTGTTCTCATAGCATTACTCCATTCTATAAAGAAGCTTTCAAGCTTATTGGCACTGCAAACTGTTTGGTCAGCTTGGCATATTAGCTTCTGCATCTTCTTTTTTCTTTTTTTAGATACTTTTTTACAATAAAAAAGTTTAAAATTTCGTCAAATCTTTACACAGTTTCCAATGCATCACGACAATATTATTCAACGAGCAAGAAAATAAGATAAGCAACTGTTCAAAAAGTAAACAATAAGCGGCATACAATAATGGAGTAGTTTTTTTTGTCCAAATTGACATGATACAGGAGGATTCGAAAACTAAGCCAATACAAACAAGGCTAAGAGAAGTCGAAGACATAATTAGAAACTCTTGAAATATTGGATGTGGTCCCAACATATTATTCTTGCAGTTGAAGATCAAAGCATTTTTTGGCATTCAAATCACCATTAATCAAACTGATTCTTGTTGGATATATACGTACTGTAGGGGCAAGGTGGGCATTGCAAGGGTGATTGAATTCTGGGTAGCTTGCAACATTGTCTAGCTATCCTTGTTGCCCTAGCAAGGTAAAACCATGGAGGATTAAAGCTAGAGTTAGGAAAACAGAGAAGGTCCAAAACCATAGAAGGACGAACTCACAAAATATGGACTAAGATCTTCATTTGTTTACCTTCAAAATATTGTTCTTGACCAGATGAAGCTCCTGGAGTACAGTATTTATGCTCATTCGGTCTTTTGGAGACTCTACGGAGCATGCTAGTCCTATCTTTACAATGGAGATAAGATATTCCTCCATTTTGCTGCCATATGTCTCCTCTGTTGAGAGCATGGGGTCTACAATCTCCATCACACCTTGAGGGAAGGCAACCTTCGCAAAGTTATGAAGATTATGGTCTGCCTCAAATATTTTATCAGTAGGTCTCTTGTTAGTTATCATCTCTAACAACAAGATTCCATAACTATAAACATCTCCAATAGTTGACAGCTCGCTTCCGAGACCATACTCTGCGCCATTAGTAAAATTCAAACGACAAAACAAAACTAAAGTCATACGAAATGAAAGATTAAACTTGCTTGCAATACTTCATGTGCGTTTTGTACTATGAGACAGGACCATTTAAACTAACATGTAAAGGGTGTTCCCCTCTTTTTCTAAAGCCGTGAGACACTATTTTGTATGGCAAACATACCAATCAACTACTTATTTTACGGCGTCATTTAATTATCGTGTGTGCATACCGTTCCTATTTAAGTAACGGAAAAGAATTGAATTTGGTTTGTACACCAAATTCCACATCAGAAATGTACACGATACATAGATAACAACTCAATTAACATACAATCTTTCACCATGTCAAATCTATCACATGTGCTGAAATTCGTTGAATTTGAAATTACAAGAGGCAGATTTAAAGTAGAAAACTGATAAAGAACTTGTTCTTACCTGGAGCGGCATATCCAATAGTTCCTCTTAATGCAATTGAACTGCTTGTACTGGGAGTGTTGTGCTCTGCTTGAAATCTAGCTAGACCGAAATCTCCAACATGGGCAACCATGTCTCCGTCTAGAAGGTATTACTCGGCTTTAAATCACAATGAATGATTGGCCTTCCACATTGGTGGTGAAGATAGTCGAGCGCACATGCCACATTAATGGCAATGTCTATTCTTTGTAAAAGATTGAGTCCCACGAACTCACGTTGCCCATTATTTGGCTTTGGAATTGGATGCAACCAATTATCTAGACTTCCATTTGGCATGAGCTCGTAAATTAGAGCTTTAAAATCATTCCCTTGAAAATCCACACTAGAACAAGAAGTTATAATCGAAACCAGGTTTCGGTGTCGAATATTCCTTAAGGCTTCGCACTCTGCCATGAAACTCTTGGTAGAGCCACGAGTTTGAAGGTTAAGTACTTTGACTGCTACAACTAACTCCCCGTTTCTGTCAATGATACCTTTATACACCCGACCAAAACTACCAAAACCAAGAAGATTTGTCGAAGAAAAACCATTGGTTGCTTTGAAAAGTTCTCCGTAACTGACTTTCAAGAATGAATCTTCAACCAACAAACCTGTAGGTTTGGTCTTTCTTTTCTTCTTGAAAAAACATATGATGAAGCATGATACTACGGTTACTCCAACGAGTACCGCAGCTACTGTGATTGCGAATGTTTGCAAAAGAGACATCTTATTTCTTGATTGTTTCCTGTTGCACCGAGGTAGTTGTAGTTCAGAAATGCCACCACAAAGCCTATGATTTCCGGCAATTGATATTGCACTTGCATTTGTGAAAACACCATTCATTGGCAACTCTCCTTCAAAATTGTTGAAAGACAAATTGAGATTGCTTAGGGAAAATGTCCCTAAGAATGTAGGAATTTGACCGGATAAGTTGTTCTGAGAAAGGTCCAAATTCTTAATACCTCGCAAGGATATCATTGATGAAGGAATAGACCCTTGAAAGAAGTTTCGCTGCATATATAGATTTTCAAGGCTTTTGCAACTACCAAGAGTGCTAGGAATTTCAGAAGACAACCTGTTCTCTGAGATATCAAATTCTACTAAATTTTTGAGGTTTCCAACCTCAAGTGGTAAGGATCCAGAGAAGTGGTTGCGAGCTAGATTCAACATAATTGACAATGAAGAGATCATCAAAATTTGTCTTGGTACGCTTCCATTAAAATTATTTCCAGACAGTGATAGCAATTGCAAATTTTGAAGGCTGCCAAGACTAGAGGGTATGGCCCCCTCTAGTTGGTTATTATCGAAGTAAACTTCATTCAGCAGTGATATGTTTCCAATAGACTCTGGTATTTCACCCGAGAGATTGTTGTCATTAAATGACATCCTTTGTATGCTCCGAAGATAACCTATGCTACCGGGAATCGAGCTTGTGAATAGGTTATTACCCAAAACTAAGCCTCCCAGATTCTTCAGGTTTCCAATTGCTGAAGGAATAGATCCATACAATTGATTTCCATAAAGATTCAACCAAAAGAGAGAGATTGATAAATTGCCCACGGAGTCTGGTAGTATCCCTCCGACTTGGCTATACTGCATATCTAAGAATCTCAAATGGCTACAATTGGTTAAAGAACTAAGAAAGTTAAGTCCATCAGATCCCCTAGATTCAAAATTGTTCATATATAGACCTATAATACGGAGTTTCTGCATGCTTCCGAAATCAATTTTTACTTTTCCACTGAAACTGTTGTTACCCAATTCGAATTGTTCCAACTTTGAACAGTTGGATATCGAAAGTGGAAGGGGACCATTAAATTGGTTGTTGTATAGCACAAGTTTCTCGAGTTGAGGGAACATGAAACCAAATTTCGGCGGAAGACTACCCCGAATTTGATTATCAGTCACAGAGAAAATCTGGAGCAAGGATAGGTTATATAAGGAAGGAGGGATGATACCTGAAATGTGAGTCATACCCAAGTCCAGCCCCCTTAGATTTTTCAATTGACCCAAAGCATTCGGGATACTTCCTCCTAACGGCATGTTAGCAACTCTAAAGTTTACCAGAGAAGTAAGATTCCCAATCCACAGAGGAATCCCGCCAGTCAAATTGTTTGAAGAAATGATGAGTGATACGAGTCTCGGCATTGAATAAGCGAATTCTTTTGGGAACTCTCCGACTAGCTTGTTGTAATCCACATGAAGGTACCTAAGATTGGAGCAACGAGATAGGCTTGTTGGAATTGTACCTTCGAAACCGTTAAAGCTCAAATTCAGTCGCTGTAACCTGAAAAGATTACCAAGTTCAGTTGGAATTTTACCCATAAAAGTGTTGTTATAGAGGGTAAGCTCCCGGAGAAAACTAAGGTTGCCGATAAAAGGAGACAACGAGCCCGTTAGACCTTCGGAAGTGAGGTCTATGACGGTGACTCGTTCGTGCCGGCGACCACATTTGACACCCTGCCTGTCACACCCCGCCCCGGACTAATCCTCCAATGAGTTTAATCTGATTCAGAGTGCAACAAGACAACATAAATTCTCCAAAGTATGTCTAAAACTAGAAAATAAACAGTTTTATCTTTTATTGATAACACAAGATTAACGTCTTTACAAGCCACAGCGGAAGTCTTTAGAAAAGAAAAAAAAAAAAAACTAATTTACATTTTCTACTACAAACTAGCCAAAGCCTTGCCGGCACTCCCGACAAGCAACCCCGAGTAAGGCTACGCCCACCCAGCGAGACTAGTAGTGGACATTTACAAAACCTGCAAAACTGGAACTCGAACGAGTTACAGGAGTGTAATGAGACATAGATGTAGTTCAAATAAACTGAACGATTAACAATAGAAATGTGTAACAGTCCGGCACGAAGCCTATACGGCAC
>JAXBDA010001259.1:0-23582 GCA_036023075.1 Gaultheria prostrata
GAGTACAGTTGCAAAGATTTCATGGGAGCAGCAGAGGAGGATGGCATCCTAGAGCAAGTGTGCATAGAGAAATTCCCAATGGTACATCAATGGCTCAAAAATTACAAATTGAATTGGTTCATGAACCATTGCATGGCAAGCGGAAACCCAGAGGCTTTGTACAGACAAGGATTGGTAAATTCATCTCTCCTCTTTGTAGTTATTTAATTTTGATAAACGATTTTCTACTGATTTTTCTCCCTCTTACTCCGGCCCCTCCCGAATAAAGATTTTGGCTCCAATGTAGAGATATTCCATGTATTTCAAGGTTTTAATTGATAGTATTTGGTTGCTAATAGGTTGAATATTTCACCCACATGAGGACGCAATCAGGGCTCGAGAATTTGAGGAGAGCAGCAGAGAAAGGCCACATTGAAGCTACATATGTGTATGGAATTCTCCTACTCTGTATGGGTGGGCAATTCAGCATGGAGGGTTTGAATCTACTAAATGCCATGGAGAGGACTAGTACTAGTTCACAGTGTCAGGCGGCTCGAAACTATTCCAAGGGTGCCGAGAAAAAATCAAGGCAGTTTTTCGCTTGATGTGGATCAACAATCAGGTCATTGATCAGCGAATAAGCTCTTGTTGCCATCCGAAGCCTATTGTCAGAGTGAGCGAAACATGGGAAGGGCGTCGTGAAGAGGAGGAAGATGATACGAGGTGTGAGTTATGCAAATGGGATAGAGAAGTGAGATTATTTTGTAATTTGTTGCAATGAATTCTGAAAAATAGTATCGTATAAGTTCTACTTGCACTTCAATTACTACAGGATAATGTTTGAAATTAGAAGATCTTGGACAGATCCTGTAAATTTAAACTGTGCTATTAGATATATATAAATTAAGCTCTCTTCTTCTTTTTTGTGGTACTTAGGGTTTGGACCAGATTTGGCTTTAGAAAGACAAAGATTATGCTTTAATAATAATTTGTTGATCATATTCAAAGTTTGAATGGCAAATATATTTTTCCCGATCACATGATTTGGCTTGCTCCCTTCTCGATGTCACCTTATCGAGTTTTTTCAATAAAATTTTCTTTGCCGATCAAAAAAATACAGTTCTTTTTTTCCGATGAGACTAAGAAATATAGTATTACGAATCTAGAAAAGTAGGTATTTGGATGATTTGTGGTCAAGAGATTTTGCATGTCCTTGATTTATAGTTTGAATAGTGGATTATAGTTTCTTTTTATCTTTTTGCCCTTGCCTCGAATTGGTTATTAACATGCCGTACTATAGCACGTAACCAGTTTTATGGAAAGAATTATTATTTTGACATAGTTAATCCATGAAAAAAATTCACCCATGAGAAAGAATTACTTAAGATAAGTGTTTCTTCTATATTATTGGCGCAAAATTCACCCTGATTTTTGGGCATTTTGGGGACCCTGAAGCAGAGGCTTCTTGGGCCTCCCCGAAGAGCCGGCCCTATATGGAGTAATATTTTTTTGGTCCTATATAATTGCATTAATCCAAAATGCAAAATCAATCTCTAAAAACCAGAAACTCGAAACTTCTAATGTTGGATGTATTGGGGTGATGAGATGAGGTAGAGGGGTCCACGAAGTTGGAAAATTGGGTACCACACCCTTCCTCACTCTCCCGAAAACTTTGTCTCAACTCCCTGTCCCGTCGATCCGAGCCGTCCATCTGAGCAATCGAGGGCTCGAATTTGCAGATGAACATGGATGACTCAGATTTGTTTGGAGCGAGATGGAATCTAAGCCCTCAATTGCTCTGATGGACGACACGGGACACGGAATTGGGACACGAAGTTTGGGACAATGGATCCGCTACCAAGTATGACAAGTATTAATTGATTTCTTGCTTTATTATGCATCTTGGTTATATTTGGAACCCATTAGATATACAAAAAGACATTTCGTATGTATCGCTAGAGATTTACATATATGTTGATTTTCATCGAACCCATCTGACAATCAAACAATTTTATATTGGGTTTGCTTCACCGAATTTAATTGGAATCGAGAATTTACAACGGTATGATCTCTGAGATAACGCAATCGCATAAAGATTGTCAGTTAGAAATGTTACAGCGAAATAATCAATGTATTCGGCTTACTATAGCATATGCATATAGCATGTCAATAAACAACGATACCATTTGATGATACCGTTACTTCAATTTCTTCAGTTCCCAATGCCTATATAACTCATTGACTCATATTTTAGCATACCAAAAATCAGAAGATGCAAAGACTATCCATTTTCTTTTTTTATTCAACTAGAAGAGAAGACTGTCTACATATTTTATTTGGCAATCCTTTTTCCTCTATGCATTTGTCGAAAATTTATGCTCGAAGAAAACACGGTTGTTGTTCATGTTATATCAGCAAATAGGTAATTTATGCTTGAATTCGAGAGGTTTTAGAAATTTCTTTAGAGAACCAGAAAGAATGGTGGACAATGATCCTGCCAATATCAACTCTCTTTCTCATGAGAGTTACTGGTCGATCGACGTTCTTTCTCGTGTTGCCTCTTCGATCTTCCTTCACTGTCGACCTCTTCAATTCCAAATTATGGTTGGTGCCTTTCTCCTAGCTCCTAATTTGCTTCGTCTTGAGCATGATTTCGATACAGAAATATTCCCAGTGATACAGCGGGTTAAAAGTTACAAAATTGATTAGTTTATGAACCGATGCATGGCCAGATGGAGAAAAATTAAACATGACACCTTTGAACATTAAATTTTTCTCAAAGTTTAGCATTTTTACTGCATGCTTCTTTTACGGACTATGGTCGGAATTAATGTAATTATATAACTTCCTAGTAATTTTTTTCACAAAAAAAGGCGATTATATGACTTCCTAGTATTATTTTTTTCATATTTTTTGTGCAACATGTAACTAGTTTTTCATTGAATGTTTCCACCCCGTGGCCGAATCTGGGCTCCATCCCTAATTTCTAGTGTCTCAAATTATCAATGTTTACATAACCGTCAAGCTTGCAGTTGCTAAGCTAATTTGGCAACTGTCATAATTGATCTTTTTAAGGATCGAGGACGAAGTTAGTCCTCTCTTAGTAATGCTACTCATGAGTGGGCAATTCTGGCCTCGTCGTAGGCATCGGTAGAGCTATCAAATGCCTATGGCTGTTGTCCCCCCCAGATTGGAAATCCTGGCTCCGCCACTGGTGGTAGGAAGGGCTTCAATTAAGTCTTTTATGGCATTTGACATCGCACCCGCAAGTCTGTTTTTAGAGCGGCCGCAGGGAGTAGCATCGTGTAACCAAATCTATGGGGCACTCCGGGCCCAACAGATTTGTTAAAATCGGCAATTGATTTAGCAAATGTTGATTTTATCAGATTTTATCAAATGGAAATAAAAAAAGTTCCATAAAGAGGAAAATATACTTGGAATATATGCAATTTCCGAACGCAAATATGTTCCAATTTTCGTCCGATACCTATGGACTCCACTCGTACACATACACAGGTATTCGAATTTATGTATAAAAAAAAAATGTGTCGAACATTCCTCATACTAGAATGGCTTTCATTTTCTCGTACTGTACGAATAGACGTTTTCTATCTTCTTCCAGTGAAGCTAATTTTTAGATTTTTTTTTTAATAATAATAAAAAAAAAAGATGTCTAAAAATTAGATAGTAACGGCTTTGGAGTAAGACTGCGATAGGCTTGTTTTGCATCATATGAGGACCAGATGAGAAAATCTTGATTAGGATTTTCTTTCAATCACATTAGTTATACTTTTGGGAGAAAGAGGAAGAAATTACCTTACTTAGCAATTAGCATAGAAGCGATATGCCTTTTTTCTTGTAAATGGGTATTGAATAATTGAATCAAATGTCAATGTCCATAATTACGTGACCATCCATCACCACAGTTGGTGGATTCACCGTCCCGAAAATTCAATCTCAACTCCCTGTCTTGTCTATTCGAACTGTCCATTCGAGTAATCGATGACTCAGATTTCGTAGATGAATATGGATGACCCAGATTTGTTTGAGGTGAGATGGAATCTGAGCCATTGATTGCTCGGATGGGCGATTCGGATGAACAAAATCGGGAATTGGGACAGAATTTTCGGGACAGCAAATCTGCTCCCATCCCACCTATGCAACTTTTTAGTGTCTGCACCTCCCAATGCACCATTCATTATCTTCCCACCTACTTCCCCAGCTCTTTGTTAATGATCTTCCAAAAAAAACTCATAATTGTACTTCTCATTTAATGGAGGGTCGGACTTCAAAATCCAGCAGATACCCATCAACATAACATTAAAGAACTGGTTTGGTGACGGGACAATCCAAATCTAGACCGTTAATTTACTGTAATTAATTACTATTTGAATTTGTTGAAAAACTTTTACTGGCAAATGTTTTCTAGAAAATCCCAACTATTGATCATATCAATGTATCATGAAATCAGTAGTAAAAAAAGTTATCAGTAAGAGTTTTTGAGCTTAATCCAACTTATTGATTATATTAATGTATGGTCCTGATTTGGACAGTCTCGTCCCCTTTAAAAGTTGAACCGGAGAGGATTCGAACCCAAACAATTGGATAAATGTACATACATGTGTATGTATGTATACGTGTTGGGGATATTTTTGGTGCTTTTAATGCTATAACCACTTCACCATTATTAGCCTCTCAACTTTCAAGTGGGTTCATTTGCATTTTCTGTTATATGTAAGCTTCACAAAGCTTAGATCTTTCACAGCCTAAAACACCATTTTTGGGTTGAAAATGAAAATGAGAATGGGAATGTGTTTCAGTGGGGCATTGGTTGTTATCCTTGCAATGGCATTTTCCATTGGTGGGGATGCTCAGGGTTCAGGCACTGCTCTTGTGCCAGCCATCATAACATTTGGAGACTCTGCAGTGGATGTTGGGAACAATGACTATATTCCCACCATTTTTAGGGCTAATTACCCTCCTTATGGAAGAGATTTCATCAACAAGAAACCTACTGGAAGGTTCTGCAATGGCAAACTAGCCACTGATCTTACTGGTAAGTTTATGATTTTTTTTGGGTAACGAGAAGAGTGTTCCGATGAACCAAATTAATCTCTTTAGTCCCTCCCACAATACTTTTCATGCATTTGCGTGAGGTGGCCCAAGGCAAATCGCTGTCGAGGGAAATTGACGGAAATCGACCCTTCGAACTTCGAAATCAACGGAAATCGACCCTGCGACTTTGGAGTGATAAAGCCCCCGCTGATTCAATATGGATTTTGTGGAAAGATATACCAATCTTTGGCATTGTTTTTTTTTGTGTGTTTTTTGTTACTCAGGGAAAAAATGGTTGTTTGGCTATCTGCAGTTGTTTCCAGCATGATTTTCTGAAAATTACCCACAAAATGTTTTCGAATGTGAGTCCTTTCCAACTTTTTGTTTAGTATTAGAAACTACCCTCTGTCGGTATTTGTTGGTCCATTTTTTAAATTCTTGCTATTTTTTATTATTTATATCTTTCACTATGAATTTCAATTTGTAATATGGATCTTGTTTGAACGATCTCAATTATTTCTATTATAAAAATTTGCAAAATCATGGAAATCATTATAATTCGAAAGATACAAACAATAAAAAATGATACGGATTTGAAAAGTGGACTAAGAAATCTATGATCCATACACATACTGATGGTATTGGCAAGTTAAGGCCAGACCCTTTGTTCACCTGGGGGCGTGTTGTGCACCCCTTGGCCGTCCGATCGTGTTTTGGGTCGGTCCGGATGCGTTTGGCAATTTTAATTTAATTTTGATTTATTTTTACCGGTAAAAATCAAAACACATCCGGGCCGTTCAAAACACGGTCTGACGGCTGAGGGGTGCACAACACCCCATTTCCATTCCATCTATATTTGGTTCAAATCAGTATATATTTTGTTCAAATCTAATGGTTATTTTCATTTCAAAACTCTGTGCAGCTGATACACTGGGATTCACCACTTACCCACCAGCATATCTTAGCCCTCAGGCCTCTGGTAAAAACCTACTTATTGGAGCCAACTTTGCTTCTGCTGCATCTGGCTATGATGACAGAACAGCCGCCTTGAATGTAAGAATTTTCTACTTGTCTTTCTCAGGAAACAAACAATACTCCATGTGAGGGCTGATAAATAGAGATGGCAATGGGACGGGATGGGGCGGGTTTTTCGTGCCCGGTCCCCAACCAGAAAAGTAGAACACGTACCCACCCCACCCAGAACCCATCCGACTGATAAGTAATTCGTGGGTGCTCCTGTTTCCACCCCGATCAGAGGTTGAAGATACCTGCCCTGCCCCTTAAAAAATGAGAAAAAATAATTTAAGTGAAATGCTAAATATAATGAAATAGTTATATATAAGGTCGTATTTTAATTTAGTGGTTAAAATGTAAAGATTTTAAATATAATTTTTTAGTATAATGATAAAAATGGTTGGGTACAAATATAAGTTTTTTATTATTCCTAAAAATATTAGGTAAAAGTATAATATTACATTTAAAAGTATTTCGTGGCGGGGGTAACTTACCCCAACCCTAACCGAATTTTCTAATTTTTCCCTGAACCCGCTCTGACACTCCAGTACCCGAAAATTTGACGAAAACCTGTACCGATTGGGTCGGGACGGGGTCAGTTGTCATTCCTACCAATAAAGCAGTACAAGTTTGATCTGAAACTGTATGAACGTTGAGAATATGCTTAAACGAGTTTTAGTCTAGCTGATGCGTCCATCTCGAATAATTAGAATTTTTAAAATATCGTAAGCTGAACGAGCCGATTAGTACCTTGTTCAAGCTTGCTTGCAAAATTTATCGGGCTTCAAAAAATCTTCAAGTTCGATTTGTTGATACTTGATAGAACAAACTTATCTAGAATGAGCTTTTAACGAGCAAACACAAACTCAAGTTTAAATAGCTTGTTTCGTTTATCTGCAATACTCAAAGCCTTTTTTCAATGTACTGTATCTGGAAACTGATCCATAACTTTTCGTTCTTTTTATGTTGACTATGAAAAACCTTGTGGCAGCATGCAATTTCCTTGTCACAACAGTTACAGTACTACAAGGAGTACCAAGCTAAGCTAGCCCAGGTAGCAGGGAATCAAAAGGCAGCATCCATTCTGAAAGATGGATTATACATAATGAGTTTTGGTAGCAGTGACTTTATCCAAAATTACTACACCAATCCTTTACTCAACACTGTCTACACTCCTGACCAGTATTCCTCTTTCCTCGTCGGCGTATTCTCGAACTTCGTTAAGGTACTCTAACCGATGAGTTTTCCTCTTTACTGTTGTTTATGCGTGTTTGCGATAGCTTTTGGAAGCATGATTTTACTCTTGTTGCACGAGCCGATTCGCTAAGTTGCTCGTCTAATAAAAGATGTTGGCTTTGTGGTTTTGGCAAACAGAACTTGTATGGTTTGGGAGCCAGGAGAATTGGGGTGACTTCACTCCCACCACTGGGTTGTCTTCCAGCAGCAAGAACTTTATTCGGATTCCAACAGCCGGGTTGTGTATCTCGGCTCAACACTGATGCTCAAGGATTCAACAAGAAGATCAACTCAGCTGTATCAAATCTCCAAAAACAATTCCCCCAGCTTAAAATTGCTGTCTTTGACATCTTCAAACCGCTCTATGACCTTGTTAAGTCTCCTTCAAGCAATGGTAAATCACCTTTTGACTTATGGATACTCATAGCAAGGTTTCGGCGTTTGCAATATTTAGGAAAACGGAATTCTTCTATAGAACACTTTCAAAGACAGGTTGAAAACTAGACGGAACATAAAGTAAAGATCCTAAGAGTTTAGGTCCGTAACAAAATTCTGTTGGCTACAGTACACAATGGCTTGGCATTCTTTAAAGAATTCTGACACGTTTCATTGCGTTTTGGTGTGTCTTGGTGGAAAACGGGAATTTTGAAATTTCAGTATCTGTGTATTAGTATGTTTTAATCGGTCTAAGAAACAAACGTTTCGGCTGTTTGGATGGAAACGAATGAAATTTCGTTCCTTGATTAGATGAGAAGACTTAAAAACACCAGCCTAAAACCAACCAATAGAAAAGACTTAAAAAACAGAGGAATAAAGAGTTGTCCTTGCATTGTTTTAGAGCTTCAACTTTTGGTCATGGCACAGGTTTTGCGGAAGCAAGTAGAGGTTGCTGTGGGACAGGGACGGTGGAGACGACATCGTTGTTGTGCAATCCCAATTCACTGGGAACTTGTAGTAATGCTACCCAATATGTGTTTTGGGACAGTGTCCATCCGTCTCAGGCTGCTAACCAGGTTCTTGCCGATTCTTTGATCCTCGAAGGAATCAATCTCATCGGATGAAGTTACATTCTCTATGCCTGTACTCTAGGTTTCCTGCTCTATAATGTTACACAATAGCCATGGTACGCTTACAACTTTGATTTGTTGCGGTATTCATAGTGTAGTAAGGACATCCAATATATGCTTAAAATGGACAAGACATCCTCGGATCCAGATTTTAATTGTAATTTCGCAGTTGTCTTACAAGGTGTTTCGTATAATATAAATGTTTCTAGATTACAAGTTGCTTACGCATACGAACCCATCATAGAAGGAAATTGTGTATGATATAGCCAAAGGTGTATGATATACTATCCAAAATCTCTCTATCATTAATATTCCAATCCCAACACTAAAATCAGTGTTAAGTTGCTGAAGTAAAAACTAACCAAAGGAAAATAGCAGTGTCTCGGAACAAAATCTAAATTGCTCAGGTAAACCTTACACTGTGAATCAAGTGCAGAAAATCATGTACCGACAATTTGGAAAAAAGAAACAAAGTGCTGATAAATTTGGATAAGTACTTGACATGTTAGATGTGTGTGAGACAATCGTGTGGATCAGTAGTAGCTCAAGCAGCGGCCGGACTTCAGCGGCTGAGCAACACGATCGTTGCTAACGTTCCACGAATTTCCATCCCCTAGCACTTGCATTGCTTGTGATGAGTTTACTATCGCGTGAGCATCAGATTTCTTCATTTCCCACCCCATTCCTGTTTTCTTTGCCGGATGCCCAGGCTATACGGAGAATAAGAGAAAATATCATGACTTCGTAGAAAATCATAAAGAATACGCAACTAGACGCCGGTACTGTCATTTTGATACACGCACCTGCAGATTTTCTCCCAGAGGGTAGAGATGCTTTTTCCCAATGTTTTGCTTGCAGTTTCCATGGTATGATGCGGGATGAAGACTTGTTGTACTTGTACCCACGTATCCTTTAGAACAAGCTTCTTCAGCTCTACTTCTCTTGTCCCTGGATATCTGAAGAGCCTTGAAACTCTTATAGTCCAGATTTCTGGTGGGTGAAATAGAGTCTGGATATCCAAATGGCTGCAGGAAAGAAACATTTCAATTATACCAATTGGAGTTTTGCACATTTAGTTAGGAACAATTTTGGGCAAAAATCAAACCCAAATCATGCCGCAATAAGATTAATGACGTGGTGAATCAAATAAGTAGCATTATTGTTTAGTGCAGAAGTCCAGGAGGTGCTGTATAGTGTAATGGAGTCATCAGTTTATGAATCTGTGCATTATGAGTTGTCATTTGCCAAGATATCTAGAGTAGGTTAAAAGATTTACAAACATGTTGGTAAAAAAAACCCATAGAAGAGACATACATGTTGGTGAACAAAGTCCGTGTAGTCCATGTAGGTCCCTTGCTGAGATTGTCTTGAAGAAATCTGCAATTTCATTTTCTCATAGTGATGTAGAAGAAAATCAAAGCAGATGAAAACAGGGTAAGAATGAAGCAACTACAGATGTATATCGTCGGATTTCCTTACATATGCACAATCATTTCTTTGGTAACCTTGTACCATAACCGGATACATTGCACCCTCTCTTTTACCACAATGTTGGTAAATCATTGTCTGATTCGGAGTAGGATAAGGAGGGAAACCGCAATACGTTTGAGCAAATAGAGGGGCATAGGTTTTGGTATCAGAAGGAGTGAAAGCCTGAACTGGCTGGTTTGTAGATCGACTCTGCATTTCCTTTTGGCGATCTTCTTTACTCTGAGCTAAAGCCACATAAAGATACCTTCCTTGAAAATCAGTTCCTGTTTGAAAGAAAAGGAATCAATTGCCAGAAACAAATTTAAGCAACTGCTAAACAATATAGAGATCAGAGAAGATTTAGCAACCGTGTAGTGCATCCAATGCCTTATTTGCTTCTTCTGGAGTGGAGAAGTTCACAAAGCCAAATCCTTTACTAATTCCATTATCGTGGCGCATCACTTTTGCAGAAGTCACCGTTCCGAAAGCACCGAAATGTTCTTCTAGTTGTCCATCATCAACAGATGCAACAAGATTCTTCACAAACAGATTTGAAACCTTGGGTTTTTCAATATGGGAATTGGTTATCTTGTGTTCACTTTTCAGAAGCTCTAGCCTTTCGGCCTTCTTCTGAGCCCTTCCAACAAACAACTTCTCCGATCCTGATCCATAAAAAACACATGCATTTAAAAATTTATCTTCGTGGACTATTGAGAAAAAACTAGTGGAAATGAAGAAGTTGCACATTTACCTAGTAATGAACCATTCAAGGCCTCAACAGCCTTCTTAGCCTCTTCATATGACTCAAAGTTGACAAATCCGAAACCCTTTGATTTTCCCTCAGCATCTTTCATGATCAAAACATTGCGGACCTTCCCATATTCAGCAAATTTTGCTAGAAGGATATCTTCGGTCACAAAGTCACCCAGATTTTTAACATACAGATTTGTAAATTTTGGTTCTTCATAGGCATCCTTTCGCTCGGTTTTCTTGACAAATTTAGACACGTATCTAGAGGAAGACAACAATGAATCAACGTGTCAAAGCAAATACTCCCATCCCAGAACAGAAAATCAACAGCAATTGTTACCTTACATCACAATCCAGAAAATACTTTGACATATCTTAAAACTAGAACATGTCCAGTATCATAGAAAACCATGCTTTGACAGAAAGACAGTACTTGAGGAAGGAAAAAATATCGTACTTAAAATTCTTCTTTCGAATCATTCATCTAAGTAAGTGGCTACACACTACAAGAATCCAAGCGCTTATCCAAAGTAAGGAAAAGGTCAACTTGAAAGAACACCATTGAAAGGGGAAGAGGAACACAGAGAATTACATTTCAAACACAGAGCAATTAGGAAGTAACAAAGCATTCAACCAGGCATAAGTAAAATATCTTGGAATGTAGTATAGCCATGATCGTGAATTATATGACTCTACTTATGGTTAATATTCATTCATGCATGTAAGTGTAAGATTTGCTTAAAGCATATAAAAAATACTTACAAATTCATCCCTTCAAGCATTGTGCCATGTAGAGCATTGACAGCAGCCACGGATGAATCCTCTGATTCGAACTGAACAAACCCAAAACCTTTGCTCTTCCCGTGTTCCTCAGCTACCTTGCAAGAAAGTATAGTTCCAAATTTGCAGAAAATTACCTGCAACCGAGCACTGGTAATGCAAGAGTCAAGGTTCTTGACGAAGACATTGCCAACACCAGTCTTTCTAATAAGAGGGTCTCTTTGACGCCACATTATTCTCATGGCTTTCCCCTTCAATTCAGTGTGGTTCAGACAAGCGAGAGCCTTATAAGCTGATAAAAAAAGAGGAACAGTACACATGCGAACGACTTGTGAGGAAACAGTCAAGAGATAGGCTGATCTTACAACAAACAAATCATTATTGACAAGTAGTAATAGAGCGAAGAAGATAACTTCATAATCCTTTCCAAGTACATGAAACTCAACAAAATCAGAAGAGAGAAGAAAAATCCTAACCCAAATCTCAAAACAAGGCAAAACCGATAGACATCAACAACAGAGAACCAGGTAAAGATTTCCAAATATGTACTCCAGTAAAGTAAATATGCCATTTGCAAATAAGCAAAGAAGTATTATATGTAACCCTTACACAGAAGAGAGATCATTATAATGCTGGATTCAAAGAACAGAACAGAAAACGATTATTTACAGAAGAATTAGGACAACAGATTACCCAATTTCGTATTCCCCCCTTCGACGGCCCTTGCCGCCTTCAACACACAGAATAGGGAGGGAACCCATGAATTACAGTTGAGTTTGCTTTGAAAAACGGAACAAATGTAAACCATTCCCTTCAAGAACCCTAACGAGTTCTGAAACAATAAGAAGATTTCCAACTTCCAAGAACAGAGCAAGTCCATGAAACTCTATCAGATAAAAGGAAACATAACCCTAACACAATACTCACGAAATAAAGGCAAAAGTCTATAGACATCAACAAGAGAGAACTAGGTAAAGATTTTGAAGGACGGAGCAAATCACACTAGTCCATTCCCAAACAAGAAAATTTTGCCATTTACAGATAATAGAGGTCACTATTTTACTAGATTGAAAGCACAGAACACCGATAGCTAAAACCCTTTTTCTGAAGTTGGAAACAACAAAATACCCAAGTTTAATGGAGAATCCCTGAATTGGAGTTCAGTAGGCTAATGAAAACCGAACAATACTAACCCCTTCCAACCAAGAATCTCGAACGAAAGAAAAACCTAAGCCATTTCTCTATCAACCAAGGCAAACTTCGTTAGATGTCAATAAAAGAGAATTCCAAGAACATAACTACTTAAAATGGTTAACAAGACAATATAATTACACCATACACGATAAATACAAATCCGATGTCAAAACTTTACTGCATTCAAAGCACTGAATGCGAAGAAGAACGAAACCCATTTTTCGGAAGAACAAAGACAACTAACACCATATAGGATAAACATCCCCTTAATTGAAGAACACTTAGTTAAAGAAAACAGAGCACAAGTTACCCATTTCGCCTCAAGAACCCATAAACAAGATACAAGAGAGAGAAACAAAAAAACCATTTCAGAAATACGTGTAGAGACAGAGAGAGTAGAGAGAGAGAGAGAGAGAGAGAGATATACCGTCAGAAGGAGAGAAGAAATTGACGTAAGCGTAACGGAGAGATTGATTGGAGAGTCTGTCTCTGCAGAGGCGAACGGAGGCGAGTGAACCCATTTGACGGAAGGTTTTGACGAGGTCCGTCTCCGTCACTAGTGGGTCCAGATCCCCCACGTACAGTGAAGCCATTTGAAGAGTCCTGCCAGACGGAGGCGGAGCCACCACCGGTTGTGCCGCCATTTTCTTTTCCTTTTCAAACCTTCGAAATTGTTGCAGAGAAAACGAAAAATTTTAGAGAGAGAGAGAGAGAGAAGCTGGTGACGGATAGAGGGAGTGGGAGTGGCGGTGTCAGGTGTGGGTTGTGCGAACTGTTATAGAGAGAGAGAGAGAGAGAGCAGAGCAGAGCAGAGTTCGTTATAACTGTCATGTGCTGGCGCGTCTCCTTGTATGGTGGGAATCGTTTTCGCGTACTGGTAAATGATCTCTGCGGTAGGGAATGGAGTGAAGTCGTACAGTTGATGCCGTAATTAACGAGAACAATGTTACTAGTACTTAGGGACCGGGGTGCTGGAGAGCGCCCCGGGTGAACGCATCCGAGCCGTCCATTTCGGCAATCGATGGCCAGATTTTTCTATGGAAGAGTCTAAAATATTTTTGGACTCTTTCATGGAAAAATTTGGGTCGTCCAAAATACCTTTGGACGGGCCGGATGCGATCACTAGGGGCGCTCTCCAGGGGTTGCTCACTAGGAACCCCTCTTCCTAGTACTTAGTAGGGCTGATGAAAGAAGAAGATGAGTCCGATCATTAAAAAAACAGAAAGTCTAGGTACCCAGAATGGGTACGCAGAATGTGCCTAGAATTTCAAGTGAATCTGGACCATTGATTTTCAAATTCTGGTACTTCCTGGGTATATTTTCTGTGTATGTAGCAGTGCTCTTAAAAAAATATGATAAGTTGAGAAGAACAATTGAATTGGTTAAAAGTTTGATTTGAAAATTTAACAAGATTTAAAAATAGGTTCGAGTTTACGGATTTCGTATAAGCTTTGGTTGAGCAAATCACGAAGTAATCTCGAGTAGCTTAAATTTTTAAATATCGGAAGTTGAATGAGCTGAACAGTAATTTGTGCGATCGTGATTTGAAAGAATAACAAGACTCAAAATAATGATAACTTCAACCTCTCATGTTTAATTTGTTTGCTTTAACAAATCCTATAAAACAAGCGAACAAAGCTCGAACTCGAGGGATTTGGTTTGTTTATGCCTTTCTGGGTCCCAAGTCTTTACCATAAGCTTAGGGAGATTTTAGTATTTTGGATAAAGGAAAATATTGAAAATATGTTTCAATTGGAAATCAATTCCGGAGCATCACTTGAAAAGTGAGATTACATCACGCCGTTACTGTCCCACTTAGCCCATAATTTACAATGTACTCGTTGTACGCATTTTCAAAACTAAGGCCTTCTAGTAATTTCGGGTTTTCACAACTTTCAAGGTATGTCATTATCTTCATATCTATCAACTAAAAAAAGACAAAAAAATCAAATTAGTGGAACAAGGCCTAATTTTGTTGATCTTGAAAATACAACCAGGCATCATGGTTTTATTTCATTTGTTAGCAAAAATCACTTTTAAGAGTTTGGAAATATCTATATGTTTGAAATATGGGTTTTTTCTATAAAAAAAAAAAAATTGATTGGCAAAAACAGGTTTTTGAAAACTAATTGAGATAGATTTTCGTGTGTTTTAGAAAATGAGTTAAAAAGATTAGAGAAAAAAAGGCGAAAAGGACACCCCTAAGAGCATCAATATGTGGCTCCCCACTTTAACTTTTGGGTTAAAGTAGGGAGCCAAACCCCCAAAAACCCACCAAAATCAGCCTCTCTATTTTCCCTCACCAAATTATTTTTGCTACAGTACTACCACACCAAATTTGGTGTGGCACTGTTCACGCACCTGTTGTTTTTTATTAATTTTTTGCTACTGTTGCAGAAGAGAGGGAGAGGAACAGGAGAGAGGGGGAGGGGGGTCATGACACGTGGGTGGGGGACCACTTTCTGAACCAAAAACATCTCTCCAGGCGGGGAGATTTGCGTAGACAGAATTTTTTTTTATTATTATAGATTTGAGGGGAATAGTTTAATATAGTAAAATTAAAATAGAGAGTCTGATTTTGAGTTTTTTATAAAGTGACTTGCTAATTTATAAAAGGTGTTTTTGAAGTTAAATTTGGTAAAAATTTCGGTGCTCCTGATAAGGATGCTCTAACATTCTAAACACTTGGGAGTCATTTGAAGAAATTTGGACAATGCAATAAATGAGCCAGCTGAATGAAAGAAAGCTTCAACTACCAATCTACTACCATATAAGATTTTGGTCAGATTGCTTATGGTCTTTTGGGTTTTTGGCCTTTCGTTTTATCAGTTTCCTGATTCTGTAATAGCGGACGAAAATTGTACACATCATGGTTTAGAAGTTTGGTTATGACCGATAAATAAATTTGGTTAGCCAATATTATCATCAACTCTCATTTTTTGAAAAAAAATTGAGATGGAACCCGTTAATTGAGATGGAACCCGTTAAAGCATCGCATTCCACAATAGTATCGGCGAGCATATGTGGGTGAACAAAATTACAATCACACAAGTGTATGAGGTTCTCATCCCGAAACTATATGCTGCAGCCACCTTCGAAGCAAGCACCATGTGTAATGAAGAACATTGGATAGTGACCGCGTAATTTTCATGAATGATTCATTTGATTTTGATCATAAGCACCTTTGCTTCGACAATGTCTATACCATTCTACAAATAAGTACACATCTTGATCGAGCGTACGTCCTTTATTTACATTACGAGTGAGTTGCAAGACCTAGCTATGATATGTACAGATAACAGCGGTATCAAAATTTCTACTATATCTATAACTAAACATAAAAAGGAAGGAAAAGGTCAAAAGGAAGCATGAGATGATGATCTCCGGTGAGACCTTGTCCTTTCATCAGAAGAATCCTTCAAAACTTTAGCATATTTCCCCAGTTCACATTTCTGAACGGTTCCGGGATTTTCATGAATTATGCTTTCCTTTGGTGAATCTCCAGTACCACTTTCCCTTCCCAGAAAAATGCTCTTGCATACCAAAGAGGGTCCAGCATCAGTATTTCTAGAGCTACTTCCCATATCCTTCACATCATCTACTTTTAGGATCTTTAATCTATCAAGATCTACCGACGATCTAGACGAACCGAATGACGAACTCTTTAGCCGTTTATGTAGTCCATCATTTCCACCGTCAATCCCAGGTGAAATACCCAGCATATCATCCGCAGATGCAATTATTTTCAATGATGAACTCCGGCTGTAATGGTGACTGTCATTTCCCCGTAATAGTCTCCTCAACTTGCTGAAAAACTTTGTTTTGGTTGTAGACTCTGTTTTATGATTGGATGAATTATCAAAAGAAGAATCATCAAGGTCACCGGAATCAGTAACATAGGAATGAGAGGATGACCACTGGTCAAAATCAGAATCTGTGATGTTGATACCCTTTTCTGCAAAGCCTTCTTTATTTGCATACTCGACTATTAGCTGCTTGGCTTTCTCTTCTGATTTGGGACTTAGAGTTTTGCTAAGGTCCCTGGCAATTGCTTTTCCAGGTCTAGGTTCATAGTTTCTCAGCTCATAACGTAAGCAAGCATTTATCCATCGGAGATACACTAGCTCCTCAACATCACCACACCGATCTGCTTGGAGTCGCTCAATCTCCTTCGACAAATCTTCATTTAGTTGTCTTAAACGGTGGCTTTCTTCCTTTAATGTTTCTGCCTGCAAAAAGATACATTTAGGAGTGCTGATAAAAGAAAAACAGAAAATATATTTAGGAGTCCAAACTATAAATCCAGAAATCTTACCAAAAAAAAAACTATAAATCCAGAAAGGGTCATGCTAACAATTGCCACTTTCGCAGCAGTCAAGATTGAAATAATGCCACAAGAGTTAGAACTTGATATAGTACATTTTAAAATTTTCAATGCAAGTTTCTGCAGTTATGCACAGTTCTCAGCTCAAATAATCTCTCACACTTTTTGCACCATACCAACGCCTAGTGGCCTGCGGCTAGCATTTCAGGATACATTTAGCTCACTTTCTTACTGCTTAAAAATATGCAATAAGCAAGCAGGATTGTTTCGTGGGTTTCGTTGCTCAATTGCTTGTAAAGAAAACTAGCTCATGGAATGACCAAATATGCAATTGGTAGCTAAACAATTTTGCTTATTGGTTATTGAAAAGAAAGAAGCAGATGAGCCATGGTAACCAAACGGGCCCTTAATGGGTAAGCGAAACAAGTTAGAAATTCAGGGACAAGGAATGTCATTACCTCTTGATCTTCCAAAACAGCACCTGCAAGCATTTGAGTGTACTCCAGCTTCCGAGTCAAATGAGAATTTTCAAGCTGCAAAGTATGATTAGCTTTCCTCAATCCCTCAGCTTCCTCCTCCAAATCCTTCAGTTTTTGCAGTCTCAATCGAATATCCTCATCATTCGCAACAGCCTTATGCTCCTCCAGCATCAGCATTTTGACCCTCTGCTGAAAGGCTACAAGTTGTTCCTTATTGTGTTCAGATTCAGTCTTCAGCTTCTTCTTCAGCAGCTTTACTTTGGCTCTTGCCAACTCGAGCTCTCCAACAACTTTTGCATAATCAGCCACTTGTGCCTCTAATCTCCTATTATCAGCCTGTAATGACTCATTCTTTAGAGTAAATAGTTTGGCCTCCACATTGTTTATCTTCAACCGATTATGAAGCTCCATGACAGCAGCCTCTTGCTCTTTGAGACCGCAATACTCGAGCAATTGTATCTCAAGTGTCCTCTCTCTTTCGCTTAGAGTTCTCACCATGTTATTCAGATTCTTGATCTCTCGCTCATAGTCTTCCCTTTCATAAGGTTTGAACGATGTGGGTGCTTCAACATCTGAATGAGGTGTCTCAGCATCCTTTTTGGGAGAAAAACCAGCCTTGGTGGCAGCCAAATGAGAATCCCTAACGAGCTCGTTGAATTCTGGCAAGAGTAACCCATCTTTATCTTCACTATGTTTACTGCTAGGGGAGAGACCAGATATGGAACTATCAGGGGAAGCCTTATTTGCAGTCCAGTCTTCCTACAAAAGTATCAAAAAAAGAGAGATTATTAAGTCAACAGACAATAGATTCGACAAGGTAACAATCAACTAATTCAGCCTTGTTGAAGGAAAAATATGAGAGGGGCTATATCAACCGATGATTCAGAGTCATAGCTAATATTGAAGCAAAGGTGCCATTGAAAGTAAAAAAGAGCGAACAGACGAAATTAGCATGATATCAAATATATGATTAAACTTTTTGTTCCCCGATGGTCTGATGTTGAAGCACTAACATCTGTTGATTCAATTGATACACAACATCTTATGGTTGCAAAGATAACGAAGACATTGACCACTTTGATCATGGATCCCAAAATGGTTCATATAGTCGCTACCCAAGAAAAAATTACCAGTTTTTTTTTTTATCCAAAAAAAAAAAAAAAACTAAGAAATTTTCCATCATATACTTTTTCCTTCAACAGCAAATGTACCCGATATGTCCTGCATTATTTTATTAACTAGAAAACTATATCAGACACAGAGTCACAGCTCTTGATTCTCTTCAATTTCTAGGCCAATAATATCCCAAAAATCAAATTGATGGAATTTATGTGGATCAAAAATACAAACAAGACAATTCAAGCAACTAAGTTAAACCGGACAGGTTAGTTCCAATTTTCATATTGACTCTGCCAAACTAATAAAACATGCATCAAAAAAAGGTGCAAAATTAAGACAAATAAAGTGGATTAGAAAGGGTTTACAGATTTTAAACAGTCTTAATTCTTACATGTTTCTCCGGTGCAACGAAAGCCGAATTGGAACAAAGAGGTGCTGCCTCTAATCTAGGATGATCATTTCTAATCACAGCCTTCTCCCCTCCTGTGCCAAGTGGATTTCCACAATCTGAATCAAAGAATTGAAACAATAAATTTCATTAAATTGAAAAACAAGGATATAATTAAATTAAATAAATCAAAAACAAACCTGGAGGAGGAGGCTGTGGTGGAGATTGAGAACGTTTATTAATCCGTTTGGTTCTGATCACAGAATAGATAATCCCACCAAGAGAAAGTGCTAAAGCCACCCCAAATTTCAATAACACAGGCCCTATCTGTCTCTTCTCTTTAATCATCGTAATTAAGAATCTCTAATCTAGATTTAACCATAAACCCAAATTCATATACAGAACACAGATACATATATATTGGTCATCTTCTTCATCATCCCCCATCTACACCCCATAAACCAGAGGAAATCCCAATACCCATATGAGAAAAACAATCAATAAACAGAACCCATTTCAGGTTTTGGTGATTCTAGAGAGAGAGAGAGATTGGAGAGGGGTTTTGTTGTTTATGAGATGCAAATGTAAAAAAAAAATGATCAGGAATTTGTCTTTCCTGTGAGGCTGAAACAAGAGTTGCGTATAAGGTGTGAACGCCTAATAGGAGCATTAATTAAAGAGTAATAAAAGTCTTTTGGAGGCCTGATTTTTGGGAAATTAATGCGGGTTTGAAATTGAATGCATGTATGCAAATTGCATAAAGTAGGTTTGGAATACATGCTACAGTGTATATATATGCCTATATAGAGAGAGAAAACAGAGGGTTGAAGATGGAAACGAACGGCCGAGGAAGCGGACGGTCAAGGAGTGCACAGCACGGTGTATAGCACTCAAGTGTACAGCACCCACCCCAAGTCCGTTAAAGATAGAGAGAGAAAGAGAATCTGATCCTTGATTCCTTGTTGGAAATCGAGATTATGTCTATTTTAATCTGGGATTAGAGTTTTTTTTGGATTTGGAAGAGAATCTTATAGATTAGATTAAGGATTAGGTTTTGGGATGGGCGCCCTATTTAAGCGCTCTGCCAATATATTTTCCCTCCATTTATTTCGTAGAGAATGGGTGTGACTTGTGAGAGCGGGATTGGCTTATTTTTCAATTTTGATACTCAGTACTAAAAAATCATATTTAAACAAATAGAATATTTGATTGACTTGTTAAAACAGAAGATTACTATAGGAGTAGAGGAATTTTTACTAATCAATTGACTAATTTTCAACTTGTTAGTGGGCTTGAAACTGCTAGTTTCTCGGAGAAAAAACCTTAGATTCTACAGTAAATTTTATACAGTAACAAATTGTTGTGTCTGCCCGGCGTTGAACTTATGGAAAATGGCTGCGTTGTTCACGTTAGGAAAATATTGTTATAATTGATCTCTCTTGAATTACTTTTCATAGCGCCAACAATATTAATAATAAAATTTCTAGTTATTTGAAAATAAAAAATAGTAATTGTGGATAAAATAATATCAGTAAAACAATACTCTGCTGTATTTCCAATTTTGTGATACTGTACTACGCATATTTTGAAGGAAACTGCTCATTTAAACAATTAAGAAAACAAAAATTTGCTAGAAATATCATTGGTCCGGATACAAAAGGCAAATGAGCGGCAAAAAAATGATACGTGTTTGTTAGTATCATGTGGAGTCTGTACCACTTTTTTATTATTTATATTTTTCAGTATGGGCCTCAAAAAATCTGCAATATATATCTTATTTGATAGATCTCAATTATTTTTATTATTCAAAAATTTCATAATTTTGAAACATTATAAATTGCATAATAGTATAGTAAATAATTAAAAATGGAACAAATCTCCAAAATGAATTAACAAACACGGACGGAAGGAGTATTAAGAAAAGTCATTTCTCCTAACCAAATGGATGAATGATATTTTAAGTAGAAAAGAGTTGTATTTTGTCATTAGGCTCAATTTGGATGGCGGTAATCTTGAGGAATGTGATACTTTCTTTTCATGATAACAATGTTTGGAAGAAACCGGAACGGGAATGTGATGTTATACTTCTATGATTTTGACGTTTGGAAGAAACCGGAACAAGAATGTGCTGTCATGCTTCTATGATTTTGACGTTCGGAAGAGACAATATAGGAATCTTATTCCTGATGACATATATAAACCAGGAATCACAATTTCAAACTGAGTAGGAATTTGATCCCTCTCCTACTCCATGAGAATCTTAGATTCCTAGATCATTCATTAAGAAAACGAAAATGTTAACTTTAATAAATTTCTAAAATAATTATTTTTCGCGCAAGATTAACTGATTACTCTAAACACCGAACTGAAATTATACCATGTATCCAATTCGTAGATATTTGATTCTCATTAATCACATTCATATTCCTACCCACTCCTACAAATTTGATTTTCGGTAATTGTATTCTTATTCCTACTCAAAATTTTGTTCATCCAAACACGGCCTTAGAGCGAGGACAAAAAAATTCGTGGAAACTCAGCTTGAAACAACTAATTTTCTCACACTATATATTCAAGGTTGTAATACTCATTTTTTGTTCTTAATCTTACGTTTTTATGCCTCTAAGTGGAATTATGTTTCGATACTACAAGTAAATTATTCCCTACAAACATAACTTACAATGACAGGTGGCATGGCAGCATTGGTGCTCGGTAGTAAATGTGGGCCCATAATCATTTACAGTCATCCCAACTGCTTGAAGAAGACAGCATAAGAACTCCACCACCTTGTTTGATAACCCGGTTTTCAAACACCCTTGAAAATTCTTAAAAATTGAATAAGAGAAGGTTCTTAAAATTTAGTTAAAAAATCCTAACCGAATAAGGCCGTGTGCGGTGGAGTAGTAGGAAATATTTATGGAAGGGCGGCCAGATTCGAAAATGATCGCCAAAGGCTGCTTCGAGACACGTTCATGCTTTTTAAGCCGTGACTAGAAAAGCAAAGGCGAGATGGGGATGCTCCTGTCACATGTTTCACGCGCGAGTCGTAACTTACTTATTTTGTGGGTGATATTCGCACTTCACCTCTCTCTCAAATTCTAAGTAACACTTAATTTATTGGGGGATTTGCTTCGTCAATTATCTAAAATATATAGATTAAGAGTTCAAGTCTATATCATGAATAATGTCCTCCTTTTTCGGACTACGTCATCTAATACGTTCTTTTAAGACTCTGCTCTTTGATATAGTATTCCATTAGCTCAAAAAACCAATTTATTACAGTTTTCGAGACATGTCATTCTCTTACAATATATCACATAAAAAATCGTGAAAAACCAATAAGCCACCCTTAGCGGAACACACCCTAAGAATATAAGCAACTACAACTACATTTTACATAGAATCCATGGTTCGGTGAAAAAATTATCATGCTCTTAAAAAAAATGTCATGATACATACAGACTCCGAGTTTTTTTGACAAAAATATAAATCGAGTAACTTGATTCATTTTTATTCCTCGTTCTCTCGGTCCCTAACTAGAACATGATCCACCACAAGTAACCCATTACCACTGTTCAACTCCACTGGTTGCCTCCATCTTCACCCTCTTGCCTCTGTCGACATCGGCCGGCCCTCAACCTTTAATCGTTGCCACTATCCCTACCTATTCTTCCTTTCTCATTACTTTGAAACCCTTCTCCCTAAAATCTTAGTGTGGGATTGCAATTTGCAATTGCAAAATTATGCCTTGGTGAGAGCATTGAGGCTCCGTTCCACTAACTCAAAAAGTCAAAAGTCAGCTTATTGCGCTTTTCGAGATAGGTCATCCCCTCACAATACATCACATAAAAAATCACAAAAAACCAACACGTATTTCGAGCTCTTAAATGAAAAAGCTAAAAGGCCAAAAAACCAAGTTAGTGGCTCACCCCTGAGTCTGGGTGATTTGTTTCTATATCCATGGTTGTCCTGTTTCCTTCATTAGAAATCAAAATTATGATTTTTTTTCTTTTGCAAATCTAATACTAACCGAAGAATCAAGGTGCTTAATTGCGTTCACATGCATTGCGAGGGCATGGAGAATTGGCTGCGGTGGGACCAGTGTTCTTAAAGTCGGCCACCTAAGTTGGCTAGAGTCCTCACGTAGGCCCTTGGACCCTCTATATGATGTGGGTGGCTATGGATTCAGTACAAAAGGCACGTGTGTGATGCTAAGTGGTTGCAATGGGGGTAACTGGAAGGAGTCCAAATTTGTTCACCCTCATTCTGATTGGTTTAAATGGTATGAGGTCCATCACAAATGATGTAGATCCCACCACAAAGTGATCTCATACTTACCAAAAAGTATATTGATTCTGTGGACCCAATCAAGATGAAGGTTTTATTCACTCTCATTAGGTGATGATGAACAAATTTGCACTCAACAGGAAGGATGAGGTAGTGTTAACTCCTAAAGTAAGCCACTTTCGAGAATGCCACGTATCTTTCCAATTGGGTATGGACTTGCTTAGCGGTTCAATAAAATGGATCTTTAAACGACAGCTTTTGTTTCGAGAATTAGATTAAACAATTATTATCGATTAAGGTTATTTCTAAAGAACGCTAAGTAACTCGCAGAGAGAAATAAGGAAACATGCGAACCGATTTTGGTGAAGAAGATCGATAGACGGTTATCAGATGTGAACACGGGTTCAAAAAGTTATACCAAGCGACACCGTTTGATAAGA
>JAXBDA010001259.1:30311-58387 GCA_036023075.1 Gaultheria prostrata
TATTCTGAATTTGTTAACACGTGACAAGGCACCATGAAGACATTGTCTATAGCTACAAATGATTCTGAATACCAGTTATGATTGAAATTATGCAATTGTTATTCATGTATATCTCCACCCAATCCTTTCCCGCTTGTAAGATCGATTGTGCGTTTTCCTTGTGCCTCATTAGCGTGTGTTAGTAATCTAGCCAGATTACGTCAATGTCATCTAGAGCAGTTTGTGATTTACCTCTCTCTCATAGTTTATATGCAGTTGTCCTAGTAGTATCATATATGCAAACGTCCTACTTATCTCGCTAGGGCCAATCTGATGGAGTTGTCTACCTTTAAGTGTATTATGAGCTGACTTATGGGTAATTATGCGTAATAACTCTTATGGTGGAGCAAATAATTTCACACATGTATGACTTTATCTCTATGGTATGACTTACAAAGACATGGCTTCATTTTAGTTGTGTTTGAGCCGTGTTTATCAATGAAACCATCCATGCAAACATATTCTCATGAAATTGCCTTTGGCATATGAATTTTCAAAATATTTACTTTCAAGCCCTGTTTTGTGAATTCGTTCAGGACGTATTTGAGAAAATTCAGCATCTCTCCCCTCGGGCTTTAGTTATTGATTCCATTCAAACAGTTTATCTGAAGGGAGTGACCGGAAGTGCCGGAGGACTGCAACAGGTTTAACTTTTTTAAATGGTGCAATTGTTGGGCAACGTGTATTCTCATTGTCTCAAAGAGAATCAATGATGTGCCAAGACTGCCTTGATCTGTGACAGGTGAAAGAATGTACATCAGCATTGCTGCGTTTTGCTAAGAAGACGAACATTCCTGTTCTTCTTGTGAGTATGCACTTTCAAATTTGTAATGTTGCTGCTCCCCATCTCAATTGGCTTTCTTCTTGAACAACCTTGCTCCATTGCATTTGATATTTGGGAAGTATCAAGAGCTAATGCATCTCTCATTGTTATTTAAACAATGGATATCATAGTGTCTACAGTATATGCAAACGAAACGCACCATTGATAAATTCAAGTGACTCTTAAATCCTGACGGTCTTAAGAAGTAACACTTATACTACTCAGTACTTACTGCTCCATTTTTACTCCTGTCGTCGTGATTTTGTTTACTTCTTATGTTTGGTTATGTAATATATATGGCTTGTTTTGGTCGGGAACACATCTATTGTCTGTTTTGTCTATGTAAAGTGATGTTATGTTTAGTTGCATACTTGCATTTATCTAACACCAGTAAACATGGTCACATATTCATCTGTTCATCCTCGATAAATATTGTCAGTCATTGTCTTGGTCAATTCGCAACTTGAATTTGAATTGAATTGCCTCCTTGTTTATTCAGATTGGACATGTGACTAAAACTGGAGACATAGCAGGACCTCGCGTCTTGGAGCACATTGTTGATGTTGTATTGTATATGGAGGTTCGTATCTTATGGCATTTTCTTCTGGGACGGTTTGAGTTTGGTTCTTCTTCTTGAATATCTTTATAGCCCGTCCACGCCATGTCTTCTATCCATCACTAAGATGCTCCATGTGTCACTAGCCTTGGAGATGCATGGGCTTATTAGAAGCTTGTTTGGTCCAAAATACAGTGTCCTGGTTGTGTTTAGACTTTAGACTCGCAACTACCTTTTTCCAGGGTTGTTGCTTGTTGCTCTTATTTATATCTGAAAGAGTGACAACTTTTCCTCATTTAAGGTCCTAAATAGGCAAGTTATTTCATTGGTTGTTTTCTTTTTGTCCACAAGGCATTTCAAGAGTGGAGCGATTCACCGAGTTTAGGTGTTGCTACGCATGTTGTGTAAACTAAGTCCATGGGCCTAAATTGGTTTACCATATTATGTGCTTATTTGCACCAACCGTATATTTCTAGAGTCTATTCAATGGATTCAACTTTCAAGATTGTAGTATGGTATGCTTAAATCATAGATCTATGGATTATCTACTTAATACCATTGCATTGAACCGTGGTACTCCTTCCATCCCTTAATGTTAGTCTCTTTTCTGAATTCAACTTTATAAATCGGACATGCATTCAATACACTAAATTCAAATTAAAAGGTGTTGATTTCTAACATTATCTCCTTTATCCGAACTTGTAAAAGTATTTAGAACCCTCCGTAGGGGATAATTTTGGAGAAATGTTTAAGTTATGGGTTTGGACTTAACATTATCTCCATTATCCGAACTTGTAAAAGTATTTAGAACCCTCTGTAGGGGATAATTTTGGAGAAATGTTAAGTTACGGGTTTGGACTTTTGCATGTGGACATGCATTTTGGGACATCCCAAATTAAGAAAGATGGACAAGAAAAGGAAGCGGTTAATTGTGAAAGCTACTTCACTACTACTTTAAACATTCTTGCAGGGGGAGAAACTTTCATCCCATCGCTTACTTAGATCGGTGAAGAATCGTTATGGATCCACTGATGAGGTATGTAGTGGTATTAATGTTGTGGTATTGTGTTTGTTTATATGTATTTTATCTGCTCTCCTTAATTGTGTCTCCATGGACCAATTCCTAGTATTCCCCTAGAAGTCCATCTTTTGGCTGACTTTTTAAGAGATGTGATATGCTGGAGCGATATTCCTTTCAATCAGTAGTGGCAGTCAACTGCATAGGACCTTGACATTTTTCTAGTTCATCTGCACTAACTTAGAATCACTTCTTTCTGGCAGCTTGGGGTATTTGAAATGTCACAATTAGGATTGCAAGCTGTGTCAAACCCCAGTGAGATGTTCTTGAGTGAGCAGCAATCAGATTCAGAGGTTTTAGCCGGACTAGCTGTTGCAGCGATGATGGATGGGTCTCGAACTTTTCTAATTGAAATTCAGGTAGTACCATCTTCCTCTTCTGTGCTCTCTCTCTCTCTCTCTCTCTGTCAGGTTTTTTTTTGGCAGTAGAATCGAATGGCTCTTTGCCAATTCAGTCTCATGAAACTTTTAATCTAGGCTAAGTTTGGACTAAATTTTTAGGAGCTTATCGGCATGGTCTTCTTGGGTGTTCTCTCTTAATTGTTACAAAATTTGTGTCCAATTTTTACATTATATTTTTTGCCTTGGCAGGAGGAATTAGAAAAGTAAAAAATATAGGTCAAAGTTGAAAAAAGTTCATATAAGATGACAAAAGACCCCAAAAGTTTGACCCAAATCTTGCAAGATTAAGAGAAAACAGCAAAAAACCGTGCCAAAAAGCCCCTAAAAAGTTAGTCCAAACTCATTATTTGGCTCATTTTAAGTATGGATATTTGTTAGGCTTAATTGCAAGGACACCCCCTCAACTATCACATTTTGGCAACATGACCCCCTCAACTAAAAAACGTGCCAACATGACCCCTTCAACTATCAAAATCAAGCAACTTCACCCACCCCCTCCCTTTAGAACCGTTAAAAATTTGGACGGCAATGAGCGAATTGACGAAAATACCCCTCAGTTAAAATTTGGGTTTTCCTTTTTTGGTACATTGGAAAGAAAGTTACCTAACATGGATTATTGAGATGATCCAACCTAAATCCACTGATTACTCCATATCAAAATTTCGAAAACACGAACAAAATAAAAAAAAAATCTAGCATTAAAGTTGAGTCAACTCATTTGCCAAGTACAGAGTCTGCAACCCAAGATCCAATAAAATAATCCCAAAAGGTACTCCAAGCAAATGGAATAGACAATCACAAAAAAATCGGTTTGAAAGTAAAAAAATTTGCTATCTAATTAATTCTAAAAAATCAACATTACATTTACAACAACCGAGGTTTCTTTCTCCGATTACAAATCAAGTACCTACCGCCGTACGTTGCAATGCCGTCTTTTACTTCAATGACGGTGGAAGCAGATTCATCTTCCATTAGCGCTTTTTTGTTTTTTTGTTTTTCCCTTCTTTAGTGAGAGATTCAGAGTTCCTCTTTCTTCTCTCTGTTTCTCTTTCATTTCCCCGGTTATGTCCTCCTTCTCCGGCGACGATGAATGCCTTTGTCTTGTTTCTCTCTCTCTCTCTCTGATAATGGCTGGTACCAATCGAGAGCCCCGAACGGAACAAGTCGCCGATGTAGCGGGGCAAGCCGCAGTGCTGACGCCGATCAATATGACGCCGACCATATTTGTCAAAGATCGCGAGATCCGGGAACGTTGGCGAGACGCTAACGCCGTTGATGGAGGGTCCGGATCCGGACGACGCAGGTGGAGTTGAGGCGTCGAAGCGGCACGGGCTGGGCAATGGATGATGGGTCAGCTCTCGAGGACTCCGTTGAGTATGGCTTCAAATTTCAATCGGAGATCTGATGGAGTATGGTGTATGGATGAGTTGGGTCAGGTGGGGTGGAGAGAGAGAGAAGGTAAGGAAATTGAAGGGCAATTTTGGTTTAATATTTAATTTCTCATCCAATTTTTTCATATTCCGTCCACAATCGTCAAATTTTTTAACGGATTTGGACGGAAGGGGTGAAGTTGCTTGATTTTGATAGTTGAGGGGGTCATGTTGGCATGTTTTTTAGTTGAGGGGGTCATGTTGCCAAAATGTGATAGTTGAGGGGGTGTCTTTGCAATTAAGCCTATTTGTTACAGTTACATGGTCTTGGTAGAATTCAACCCCAAAAGCTACTTTGAGGGTGCCCTCACACATATATACCAAAAATACTACTTTGGTGCCCAATCATTGTGGGACTTCACTTCACACGCATCCTCACGCGCAACTTGCTCACTCTGCAAACCTGCCATGTTACATGGTCTTATGTAGAACTAAGGTTGTAAACGAACTGAGCCGCTCGCGAGCGGCTTGAGACTTGGTTTGATTTGAGCTCATTCAAGCTCGGCTCGCATCACTAAAGTAATGAACAAGCTCGAGCCTGACTTTTTAGCTCGTTTCACTAACGGGCCGAGCTCAAGTCAGAGAAGGCTCGGCTCGAGTCAGCTCGCGAGCTGAGATTATATGGTGATGTCAGTAACGATACATAACGTTTGAAGGCACATAACGTTTGGAGAAGTGGATGCTTTGTAGAGAAGTGGATCAGGATGGCTCTTCATCTTCTGTATTTCCAATGTGGGAAGATTTTTGTCTAAATGGAACAAGAGCAAAAGGCGTATTCTTCTCCTTTTAGTCCCACATCGAAAGGTCAAGAGCAATGAGAGAGCAGATTCCTTTACCGCCCAACCATTTCCACTTAAGTCCTTAGTGCATGGAGTTGGGCAACGACTCCGAGCTAGGACGAGCCGGGCTCGAGCTAAGATTTTGCAGCTCATTCCAAGTTCGAGCTGACCTTGATTTTGGCGAGCCGAGCTTGGACACACCATGAAACTCAACTCAGCTCAAGTCGATTACAGCCCTATGTAGAACTCAGCCCCAAAAGCTGGTTGTTGAAGCGAGGGTGCCTTCATGCTTATGTACTCCGTATTACTTTGGTACCTAGGTAATGTGGGACTTCACTTCACAATATTATCCTAAAACTAGAATGCACAAATGCTAATTTGTATGCGTTTAAATTGGGAGAGTATTGAGATTTCTTGTATATTGGTCACTATTTGACTGTATGAGGGAATCGGTTTCGTAGCATTGGTGCCAAATGATGGTTTGTATCATTGTTTGCATTTATAGCATTTCATGACAGTACCAAGAAACTTCCATAGTTTTTGTGCTAAGCAGCCTAAGCTGGCGTGTAGTGTGATCGTTCCATTTTAAGTTGCTCTTAATATCCTTTTATTTTCGTTATTCACCTTTTCCCTTAAACATCATGTTTGAGTGACTTAGAAGAGTTTTCATACAGGCATTATGTGTCTCTGGTTCATCGTTTTCGAGGCAAGTAAATGGTGTTCAAGCAAGCCGAGCCGACATGATTATTTCAGTTGAGTGACAGTTCTGTACTTCTACTAATACCAAATATATTGGGCTATTCTCTTGCATTCCTGTTGAGATTTATGGAGAATTGAGGCCCCATTTAATGTTATATTAGTGATTGCTCATGGCATATGGCACATGATACCAACCAGTATTTGACCATAGAACTGCTTTGCTTCCTGATCAAATATTTCTTTGACTAAGATTTGAGAGGTTATTATTTTCCAATTCGACGAACTATAAATATTGGATTGCAAAATTTGAAATTTTAATTTGGCACCATTGTTAGTGTTGTGAAAGAAACACAAAATACATTTTTCTGTAAACAAAATTACAATCGCAACTTTTTGACTCAGAAAAGGGGGGAACGAATAGAAATCTTTGCATCCCACATTGTTTCAGCATCCTGCGATTTGAGAAAATGAAAAGATTCAAAAGAATGAAAAGAAAGATATTCTGGTTAAAGAAAGATTAAATAACCTTCACTGTCGTATCTGTTGCAAAAAGGAGGGAGTAGCCATTATTATGGCATGGTAACATTTGGCACTTTATTACCAAATTCTAACTTCTGTCAAATATTCTAGAAGCAATATTTGGTATTTGAAACTGACCTTTGTATTTCTTAATTGGTAGGTTCTTAAGAAGCAGGCTGGTCTGAAGCTTCATGAGAACATTGTTAGTTTTTCCTTGTTATTTATCCTACCAAATAATATGTTCTTTTTCCTTTTACACTTAACTATTCTCTATTATACCATTCACAGGGCATCTATTTAAATGTGGTTAGTGGGGTGACGCTGCAAGAGACTGCTGGTGATCTTGCCATAGCAGCTGCAATTTGCAGTAGGCATGTGTTCTGATATTTTCTTCAACTTAAAGTGGCTCAACAGACATTGATTTTTTATTCTTCTTGTCATGCATATGATTTCCTTGTGTCATTCCTTGCCTGATAGAAAGAATATAATGCTATGGTTACCATTGGTTACTCGAGAATATTCAGGTTTCTTAATTAGTCGTGTTCAAGTTGGAGTTATTGGATGGCTTTGTACTTGTATCAGTTAACAGGTAACACCTAATCAGCTGAAAGAAACATGGACTTACAATTTTCATCTCAATTATTATCAGTGGTCAATGGTCATGAGTTGAAAAGATGGATGTTTCTGCAATTTTATCTGGCAACTATGAAGATATGGGCACCTAGAGACTAATGTTTGTCACTTATGAAATTTGTGTGGCCTTTGAAAAGCATCTTAGATACTCCCTCCGTCCCATAATTTTTGTCCGGTCCGCAAAAGAGGACCTAAAAATAACAAGTCTCTTAAAAGAAAATTTTCAAACTTTTTTCATAAATTAACAGTACTCGTTGATACCTAGTAAATTGTTAAAAAAAATTTGAATTTGTCTTGAAAATTTTGTATTATTTTCAAGTCCTCGTTTTGCAGATCAGACAAATTATGGGACGGAGGGAGTATATTTTTGATTGGTAGTCAAACTGGGAAACTTATGCCCAACCGAACCTTAGGCGAATCTCATGCTTTCAGACTTATGCCCAGTTGCAGCCCGATTCATTGCAACCAATGCTTGTATAGGTTCTTTGATTTTACCTGTTGTGGGCTTATTTTCATCTATTTAATAGTTATCTTTGTTCTACATTTGACACTTGGTTTTGGCAGTTTCTTGGAATTCCCTATTCCCAATACTACAGCATTCATTGGAGAAATTGGCCTCGGTGGTGAGCTTCGCCCAGTAAGTACATATTTCCCTTTTCATTGTATGACACTAAACATTTAATTTGAGATTCCCTATTAGTTTCAGCTGTACCTGCCATCTAGAGGACTTGTAGACGAAGAATGTTGTATCATTGATTGACCAAAAAGGATCTGCATAGTGTTGAAAATAGTTGCTTTCGTTGCTAAATATCTTATCCTAGGTTATTGATTGACAAGGCTTTCAGATTTCACATTGCGATGTTTTCATTTGTATCCCGTTTGTGTTAATATTTGAAGGTACCAAGAATGGAGAAGAGAGTGAATACGGTGGCGAAGCTGGGCTACAAAAAATGCATAGTCCCCGAATCAGCAGGGAAATCTCTCGCTGGTCTTGCTATTGAGGGAACGACAATCGTGAGCTGCAAGAATTTGAAAGAGATGATCCATTCTGTTTTTACTGCAGCCTGACACATATCGAGAGATGTATCCAACTTCTTTTGTGTTCCCCCCTCTTCATAGGTAGAATGCCAGTGGGTTAGTATACCAACAGGCATTCGATGCTCCTCTCGTAAGTTTCTGAGGGAGGATTGCTCCTCCATGTTTTCTTATAAGTTTCAGAGGGAGGACACTTGAACCAGATGGGGGTGGTTATTTGATAACAATGTACCGTTTTGAGGGTCCAGGGAGTATATGTATATATACAGTATGCGTAGCCCCCAATTAGCGGAGTTGGATTTCAAAACTGTGACGGCTCCAAATTTCAAGGAAAAATCACATTCATCGATCTGTTATACTCTATGTTTTTTACAACTACACTTTGCTAGAATTGGAAAAAATCTCACATATATGGAAAACCGGTTCCTAGATTTCTGGCGATTATTAATCTTTTTTGCTTATTTAGGATTCGCTTGGTTCACTTGGCTTATTTGCTATTACAAGGAATAAGCAGAGCCAAGAATAAACGAAATTGTTAGACTACTCGGTGCCTGTCAGTTATATTTGCTTATTGTGTTTGATGTTCTTGCTTACCAGCTTATTTGCCTATTGCTTAATTTACACAATAAGCAGATAAAGCTGCTAAATTACAATGAAAAGAGGATTCGATCAAATCATAGTTTCAGCTTTTACTGTATATAAAACCTGCTTGATAGTTATACCAAACATGGTATCCAAAATTTCATATCATAATCTGAGAACCTTAACAAACGGGACCGTAAAACCTGCTAAACTACTTGCAGCTCATCTACAAAGCATGACCATATGTGATCCTGACTCTTTAGATACAAAATCTCTAGAGGCTCTGCTGTCCATCCTATCACAGATCTGCTTTCATTCGCAACACAAAAAAATCCATCTCTACTTCATGTGTGACTACATCTGTATGACTGACTACATATGAAAACCCTCGAAACCAAGGAACGCAGGTTGAAAGTTGACTGCAGATGTGGTAAAACAAAGAGCAAAATCACGGTGGGATTAACAGTGGCAATGCTTTGCTCTCAATCACATTGATCCCTTTGCTTGTTGACTCGTTACAAACATCGTTCTCCCCAACTAAGAGCTGGGATTGTGGTTTTGGTTGTGGTTCATCTTTATTGGCTTCAGTGACACACTTAGGATCCAAGAAACTTGGCTGATTGGTTGAAGACAGCACCCGGGCCCACATTCTGTCAGGTATCACAACCTTGTTCTGTCTCTCTGTCACCCGCTGCACATCAACATTCATAACCGTCACATGATTAAGTAATACTCCTACCTAGGCAAGTCACTGGATCAGACAAATATGCTGAAGAGGCATTGACATTTTCTGTATATTGTCGTGCGTGTAGTACCTATTGTTTAGTTATTCAGACAAAGTACTCTTGAGATCTTATGAAATGAGCTAATATTTCCATGGATAGTATTGTTCAAATCCTAAACTGCCATTAAATGATGCAAGGTTAATGATCTACAAAGAAGACAGCAAAATCCCAATTCACCAATTGCAATCTTTGTCCTATATGCAATGTAGTTAAACATATTTCCATGTTAAGTCATTTCAACACTTTCTTAACCAAACTTCATTTATCCATTACAGTTTACTTTTCAAGAAGATAACCACAGTTAGTAGAAAGCTCAAAATGACAAGTCTTTGGCGTGCCATCTCCAACCTTAGAGACCCATCTTAAACTTATTATACGTCAAAAGTGAAGCACCCAAAAAACAGCAAAAATTTGCTTGCATACAGATAAACCTTCCTTTTATGCTCGGGCCCTTATATTTGAATGTTCTTAAACGCTGTACATGTTTCGAAGACATATCAGTCCAAGCACCAGTCCCTATGGATAAACCTCCATGATTCAAATGTGAAATGTCGGAAAAGCAGAGACTGAAATAGAAAGAGGGTATGTTCAGCACGCATCAAATATTTTTTTTTTATATATATAGAAAAACCATTGGCATATTGACGATGTTTCAGTTTAAAACAGCAAGTCAGATTGCATGTTCAATTGAAGTTGGTAGTTAGACAATACATGCACAGTTCCTAATCCACCTTTTTAGAAGAATTTTTTGCACCCAAATAATCGATCATTAATTTTTTTTTAACAATTTACCCAAAAAAGAAATCACAAGTAAAAGAAGCAGCCACATCGAAGATCCCAGGTCATAGGCTTTATGACTGACAGAAAGAGAAACTCAGAGAGAGACTTACATAGCAAGGTATGTAAGCATGCCCAACCGTGAAACCAGTGTATCCAGCCATTGCACCATGGATTGCACTGTGAGCAAGGAGCGTGCAGTACACGTTATCCGATGCATTGCTTGGAATGGCACGAATCATGTATGTTGGATCTGCCAGATGAGGGAGAAGAGTAGTCACTTATCTACTATTTCCAAGGCAAATTTTTTGTCCAAACTGTACCATTTATCAGCACTTTTGGACAAATCAGCTTTGCATCTTATAAAACAAAGGAGCTATGTTTCGGGAAAGTAACCTATATATTTAAGGTTTATCACCATTTTCTTATCTTTTGTAAAATGACCCTGCAAAGCCAAGAAACCAGTTAGTATTCATATGGCAAACAATACTTCATAGAAAGCATTCTGCCTGAAAACAGAATACAGGCCATAAGAATGGATATATTTGTAAATGGAACCAAGATGAAACGACCAAGTATATTGCTTCAATAGTATCGCTGCTTTTGATTTGTATAGTCATTCATTCCATCCCATCTGACCATCAATGGTTATCTTATAATTAATTACCTTTTGTCCTGTTATCATTAGGCCCAATTTCACCTCCATCGCTTAAATTCCAATATACAACAATTACACGAGAACAAGGTAAAACAGTGAGCAAATACCTTGATCTTCTGAGATATCCACAACCCAACATCTTGTAGTAGTTTGTTTCCTGAAGCGTCCTGCTGGTCCATGGCAGACAGGCATTCAGAAAGTAAATCCTGCCCAGCACCTTCGGCTATTACAATCACCAAGTGTCCATTTTCTTTTAGTCTTTTCTCCATATAATCGAAAAGTCCACCTGGTCCCTCCAGATAAAAGGGTGATTCTGGAATTAAGCAACAGTCCACATCTCGGCTGGCAAGAGTGGCATACATTGCTATGAATCCTGTATGAGTAAGTTAAGTAAGGACTATGAAGACTACATCGAGAATTCACAACTAACTTCTATACCACATGTTACCACACACATTGCATGACTCTAAAAGGCAAACTAGTGTTGATTTCTTTTATATCCGGAACTTTTTCGCAACTGATTGAAATGTAGGTGTCGATTGTCAATAACAAAATACATATGAAAAAGGTAATCGGAAGTGAACATGCAGTGATAGAAGTCGACTCACAGGAAAAAAGCTTACCGCTGTAACGACCCATTAACTTGACAACACCAACGCCATTCTCGAAGCTTTCAGCTTCAACATGGGCTGCATTAATAGCCCGTTGAGCCTCCTCAACAGCAGTGTCAAAGCCAAAGGACTTATCGATAACCTGAGTCACATTAACTATTACTAGTATCAAAATGAGAATATTTGAGGACTATATATCATTTCCACATCCGAAGCTGGGCAACATTTGTAACAGCGAAGAGATTGGGAAGGCAGGCTAAGTACCGGAATGTCATTGTCAATTGTCTTGGGTATTCCAGCCACTGCAACTTTTAGACCACGCCTTTTTATTTCCTATATAAGTGATTATAAACGAAATGTCCAAAGTCTCCACAATATCTAGCAATCCAGCATTGAGATACACATGGAGCCAATCAAATCAAAAAAAAAAATTACACTACCTCAAAAATGACAGAAGCCCCCCTTTGAGTTTCATCTCCTCCAATTATGTAAACCTGAAATACAGGAAGTCACCATCCATGGCTTGGAATTTCTGCGACTGGTAATGTAATCATTCTCATTTAATTGCCTAAGATAAGAAGAATGCTATAAACAAACAGAAAACAGAAAAGAGATCACAAAAACACTAGCGGTAAAATCTTCCTATACCTGATTAATACCCCGGTCTTGAATGCTGTCAACTATTTTAGATGTATCGTGACCACCCTGTGATGTTCCCAGGATGGTACCCCCACGTTTATGAATGTCATTCACACCTTTTGGTGTTAAAGGAATGGTATTCCGGGAGTAGAAACCCCTGTATCCCCCCTACATGCACAACATAACCGCGTTAGCCAAGGCCAATCAAGAAGTTTACACCTTATTTTTATCTAAACTAACATAAGACTGTACTGAATTATGAAGGAAACACAACCATCAGTATCGAAGGCATGTGAACAAGATGGGATGCATAATCACAAAGAAACTGAATGCCGTATATCAGTTTTGATAACATGTGAAATGACTACGATTAGCCTCTAGCGTCATATTCACCAAAAGAGACTCTTAGCTTCAGATTCAAGAAACTGAATGCCGTATGTTCCGTGATAGAGGTGCCCTGAGTCCACAATTCCAGACATATAATTCAAGGACTTATGCTAGAACTTCTCCATGAGAATCTTCGTAGCTCTTAGCTAAAATTGCTCCAACTTCAAAATTCTGAAATGTGATACTTTTAGAAACACCAGAAAGGAGGATATACAAAGCATCTTTCCAGACCAACATCCTCATGCTATCATCGGGTTCAACTATGACCCCGATATGTCCACAAATACATGAAAACTATCAACAAATTACAAACTTAAAAGGTCGTTTCAATGGGCAATTGATGCTACTGTTCCAAACTACGTGAATAAAGACAAGTTAATAAAACAATGCTTAAACCAAAATTTAGACACGCCAACGTAATAGCTAGACATATCAAGAGACAACCCTTGGCTACTGAAGAAATCAGTCATGGAGTGGTAATAAATACTTGGTAAGTTGGTAACCATACAAGAAATGGGGGCAAGAACTCAGGACCCTTACCATGGAAACAAAAATTGGGAAAAATAGTAAGTGTACACACAATTTAACAGAGAGATGATATAAATGAATGTCCTGACCTCTATTCCAAGAACTCTGTTCACCCCATACATGTAGTGTAGACCACATACTATTTCCCTAATTACAGTATTTATGCCAGGGCATAGACCTCCACACGTGACTATACAAGCGTGCACTTCATCGGATTCAAAATACACCTGAGGGAATACGAGAGCATTGTCATCAGGTTCATTTGCAGATGAAAACAGAGAGGCTAGATTATAGATAATAGAAGAAAGAAATAGGAAAACCTTTTACCGAGGTCCTGCAGGTCGAAAATGTGTACCTCTTGGACTGTTTTTGTGGACAACAATCTACATAGAGGAAACGGACATGGAAAAGATGTGTTGGGAATTCGGACTAGTAGTCGTATTCTATCATCTGTTAACATGGTCTTTTAGCAAAATAAGCAAGCATAGCATATGTTCTATATCAGTAGCGGCTCGCATAACATAACATAACAGTCCACGATAGCAGAATTATTGAATGATCTGTAGCGGGACCGTAAATTTTTCCCTAAAATTATTTTTCACGTGAGAGCACTTACAGCAGTGGTTGAGGTCATGTATCGGCCATAGCTGCCGTGAAGCAGGAAAAAAAAAATCGGATATGAAAAGCTACAATGTTGTAATCGGCCGATTCACATGTGAATTCTGGGTAGGGTAACCAAAGGTAACTAACCGATATGTACCAGCCGACACATTAAATCCTTGATAACAACTACAAACATATTTTCACCTGTTGAACAACAGTATCATCATCGTTGACAAAGTACTGCCTGGCGAAAAAGAAATCCATTGGATCATGAATCAAAGCAAACAATTGACCTTAACCAAAGCAATAGAAGTGAAATACAATACAGCAAACTTACTTAACTGAATATGAATGATTGGATTGTAATGGATTGGGGTAGGTCTGCAAACATCAGAAAGAATAAAAAAAAAAAAAGACAGGTAAATCTTTTGTGAGAGGACTTCACTCATACACCCCGTCCGTCCCAATTCGTTGTGCATGTTTCTTTTTTGATGTTTCAAAAATTGTCTATATTTTTTAATCTATAATATTTTTTATATTTAATATGGATCTTGTTTGATTGATTGATCGATCTCACTTAATTTTGTTAAACATATTGAAATCATAAAAGATTATAAAATATAGACAACCTCTTGAGAGGTCCCAAAGCACAACAAATTGCAAATTGGGACAGAGGGAGTATATCTACGTCTGGACAAAAATCGCTTTGGAGAGAGAGAGAGAGAGAGAGAGAGAGAGAGAGAGAGACAGACGTACAGGGAGGTCGGGGATGTAATTAGTTAAGTGAGGAACATCTTCAAGAACATAACCGGCGTCTCCAGTGACAATCTTAGGCTTATATACTCCTGCTGCAGTACCCATAATGCCCTTGATGTCACCGCCGTTTCTACTCGAATTCGACTCCGGGGAGGTTCTGACGGAGTAGTAGTTCTTCGGAATCGGTGCAACGGTGTAGGAATTCGCAGGGTCGAAGCAGCGGAACCGCGGGATAGTGATCGAAGAAGAGCTCGAAATCTTTTTCATTGAATCGACAAGCTTATTGTTGTTCTCTTCTCTTTCTTTTGTGATCTCATTGGAGAGAGAGAGAGAGAGAGAGAGAGAGAGATCGAAAAGGAAAGGAGTCCCAAATGAGTGGAATCTGCAGCTGTGTTTTTGGGTGAAATCGGTGGGAATTGGGGACTTGAGCTTCGTATTGACGACAGTTGTACGAAAATGGATTGAGGCGCGCGAAAACACGTGGCCAGATTGTTACTGGTACCAGTTTTTTGGACAGGGTGGTTGTTGTGTACTCGGGTGCTATGCACCATGCTGTGCACTCTTTGGCCGTCCGATCATATTTTGGACGGTCTGGATGCATTCGACAATTTTAATTTATATTTACCGGTAAAAAATTAAAATACATCTGAACCGTCCGAGACACAATCGGACGGCCGAAGGGTGCATAACACCCACCCCGTTTCCCAATTTTTTTCATTTTGGTTTGGCGGTTAGAGCGTACCGGCCAATTTGAACACACCTTGACTAAATCGTTTCCCGCCAATTTGAACACACCTTGACTAAATCGTTTTCCTTAACCTCGCGTAGTTGTATTGTTCTTCATATGCTACAAAGTGTGACATGCGACGATTCAAGTTGTTTATCTCGAGGTTCCAAAAGACCCTAGTTAGTCCCAGATCGGTCGGCTGTCGAGTAGCGATTTTTGGCCGACTAATCGCCAACTTGGCCAACTTTCACCCAACTAGTCGGGTTTCGATCAAGTCGAGGGAGCTCCGACTAGCAACTTTGAGCCGACTAGTCGGTTGACTTGACCGATTTTTAGAACAATGGACTTTATCTTTCAAGTCTCAATGTATTTCATCCACGTTGCCTATTAGTTTGATTGGACTTCATAGGATTATATCCATCTGAAAGACCTCTCTTGTGATAAAAATGGTTTATTTTTTTTAATTCTTAAAATTGTTTGTTTAGAAGGACTATTCCACTTATAAGAAAAAGAGGAAAAATAGGGATATACGATCAATCCAAATTTTTATGCATATGATCGAGGCTCGTGATATTTACGACTTGCATTATGTATTGAGGTGATGATCAGTGCTATTATATATCACATGAGGAGCCACATAAGGGATTATTTCTTGATTCCTAAGGCTTCCCGTGCTTACAAATGTAACCGAAAACTATCTACCTCGACCACATAATTGCTTGAAAAAAAAATACAACAACTAAGGGGTGCTTTGGCAAAAAAATTATAAACTGGTTTTTTTGGTTGTCTTTATTCAATTTTTTTTTTTGCATTTGTTAGTTTTGCGTTAAATTTTTGTGATTTATTGGTTTGTTTCGTCGAGACGAATCTAAAAAATATAAAATTATAGACAAAACTAAATTAAATAAAGCTGAAAATAAATTAAAATAAACCAATTTATTGGATTAATTTTGGCTTTATTAAAAAAATAGTCTCGCTGAGACAAATCAATAAACCACAAAAATTTGATACAAAATTAATAAATGTAATTTTTTTTTGAATAAAAGACAAAACTAAAAAAACCAAAAAACCAATTTATGATTTTTTTACAGAGCACTCTTTGTATCCAATTTCTCGGTCTTCTATGGGCCATAAATGGGCTATGTCTACCTGAATTAGGCCATAACTGGGCTATGAAAAATGGATCATCGTGGACCAGACCCTAATTAGGGCCTCCAAATGGTTTTGCTCCGTTGAAATGTAGCGACGTGAGCGGAGCACACAAGCAGCAAAAGACAATGCGGCACCACCTCCGCCAAGTCCAGCGCCGCCACTTCGCCACCAAATACACCGCAAAAGTCGTAACCGAATCCTCCGACGGCCGCAAACTCGCTATCTCAGTCAACCCCCCCACCCTCCCAACCGACATCAGAGGCTACACCCTCCCCCGCCGCGACCTCATCTGCCAAGTCACCAAGCTCCTCAACCAATCCCCACCCGCCGCCGCCTCCTCGCCGGACGACCACCCCTTCCTCCACCTCTCCGACCTCCTCCACACCCTATCCCCTCCCCTCACCCCATCCGAAGCCTCCGAAATCCTCAAATCCCTATCCTGCCCCCACCTCGCCCTCCGCTTCTTCCGATTCTGCCCCTCCCACGTCCCCAATTTCCGACACGACCCCTTCACCTACAACCGCATCCTCTTAATCCTCTCCAAATCGCCTTCCGACGATCGGAACGACGCCGTCCGCCGGATCTTAAACGAGATGGAGAGGAGTGCCGTGCGTGGCAACATCTCCACCGTTAATTTGTTGATTGGGGTGTTTGGCGGAGAGGAATTGGAGTGGTGTTTGGGGCTGGTGAAGAAGTGGGAGCTGAGGTTGAATTGTTACACGTATAAGTGCCTGCTTCAGGCGTATTTGAGGTCGAGTGATTTGAGCAAGGCGTTTGATGTGTATGTGGAAATGAGGAGGAAAGGGTATAAGTTGGATATTTTTACGTATAATATGCTTTTGGATGCTCTGGCTAAAAACGAGAAGGTTTGATCTTAGTCTTACATTTTGTGTACAGGATTCCGTATTTGTTCTTGAATTGAAGCTGTTATTTGCTTGTTCTTGTAACAGTACAACGCATTATGTATGATTAGCCACAGTCAGTGGCCGACGCAGAATGACAATCTATTGTATTATTGCTACTTGCTAGGTCTAAGGAGGAGACGAGATTGCGTGTTTATATGTAGAATCCATTTAGTTTTATATACTTGAATAAAAATGGTTCATAAAAGATGGTTCATAACTTGGAATCTGAGGGGGGTTTTCACACATGTATAGGAACGCTAAGAATTTTTTCCACGCAAGGGATTTGTAGGGGCCAAATTCCATATAATTTTCGTAACTTAAAAAACTAGCATAATTAGAGAATTTTTTTGGAGTTGTACAGGTGCCCGGCACCCCTTGCCACATGTTTTCTATGGTATAAGCGAAACACTGTGGGAGTAATCTGAAATCTAGATGCAGATGTCTTAAAAGCTTTGCCATCATCAAAACAAGAAAGAGAAATTGGCACAGAAAAGATAGATGTATTGTAGGATGTATGTGGGTAATTGCAAGTGAAGCATGTAATACTACTAGGGGTATTCAAATTTGGTTAGTGGATCTGGTGATTAACCTTAAATAGTATCAGCTTGCCGTTGATTATATTGATCCTTTCCCTTGAGTATTTTTATCCTTCTTATTTTCTTCAAATTTGTAAGCATCACTCCCAAACATCCTGATCATCTGATGATATGCAGAATACTGACAGGTTGACCAGGCTTACAAGGTTTTCGATGACATGAAACGCAATCACTGTGAGCCAGACGAGTATACATACACTATTCTGATCAGAATGACTGGGAAAATTGGGAAGCCTGATGAAGCACTGGCCCTCTTTCAAGAAATGCTAACTAAGGGCTGTATTCCAAACTCAATTGCTTATAACACCATGATCCAGGCACTTGCTAAGAATCGGTTGGTTGACAAGACAATATTTCTCTTCTCTAAAATGGTGGAAAATGGTTGTCGGCCAAATGAGTTCACTTACAGCGTCATTCTAAATGTTCTGGTTGCAGAAGGGCAGCTTGGTAAACTTGATGAGGTTGTGATAATATCAGATAAATACATGAATAGGTCGATATATGCTTATCTTGTGAGGACTTTGAGTAAATTGGGCCATGCAAGTGAGGCTCACAGGCTTTTTTGCAATATGTGGAGCTTCCACAATATGGGAGACAGGGATGCTTACTTTTCTATGTTAGAAAGTCTGTGCAATGCGGGTAAGATAGCAGAAGCTTTGGACTTTTTGAGCAAGATTCATGAAAAGGGAATAAGTACTGATACTTTTATGTATAACACCTTGTTCTCAGCCCTTGGAAAATTCAAACACGTTTCCCATCTTCATGATCTTTATGAAAAGATGAAGAAAGACGGCCCTCTGCCAGATATTTTCACCTACAATATTTTAATCTCCAGCTTTGGTAGAGCTGGGAGAGTTGACGAAGCCGTCAAAATATTTGAAGACCTTGAGAACAGTAAGTGTAAGCCTGATATTATCTCATACAACTCTTTGATCAATGGCCTTGGAAAGAATGGCGATCTTGATGAAGCCCACATTAGGTTCAAAGAGATGCAAGAGAAGGGATTGAATCCTGATGTGGTCACGTATAGCACACTGATTGAGTGCTTTGGCAAGACAGATAAAGTTGAAATGGCTCGTAGGTTGTTCGATCAGATGTTGGCTGAAGGCTGCTGCCCTAACATTGTAACATACAATATCTTACTTGACTGCTTAGAGAGGTCGGGAAGAACTGCTGAAGCAGTGGATCTTTACGCGAACCTTAAGCAAGAAGGGTTGACACCAGATTCAATCACGTATGCAGTTCTTGAAAGGTTGCAAAGTGGTTCACGTAGGTCAGGTAGAATTCGCAGGCAGAGTCCAATTACGGGATGGGTTGTTAGCCCTTTAAGGTAGATTGAACACGTATGTATGTTGTTCACACATGATTGGCAGAAGTAGTTTGTCCCACATTTGATTCTTCTGGTTTTCTCGGAAGCAGGTGACTTATTTGTTCAACACTGTCAGGATTGGTTAAGCATTCTACCTTGTTAGAATGTTGTTGTCTTGTGGAATCACTTCTTCACATATTTTGAAGGAAGTAACTTTTTACCATGTCTTGATAGGCAATAAGTTGAATAAACTCGTGACTATATGAATCGAATTGGTTTGGGCCTTCTGGTTTTGGTGGATGCTGCGTATCAGAAGAGGTGGGCCTTCTTTTGGATGCTGCTTATATGAGGGGATGTCCAACATCTTAGGCAAAGCAACCAGTTCAAGAGTCTGCTTCATTCTCATGTGCAAAGCTTGATAGTTGCATTGTTCATAAGTGATTGTATTTTAATGATCGGAAAATGTTTGTGGTTGTAATGTGAAAAAGATGGTGGGAAGTGCTGATTTATTGTTAAGGTTTCCTATTTCTAGATTTCTGGGGACCAGATGATTGATGCCTTTCTTTGCCATAAAGTAAGCATCTTCTGTGCAATTTGACATTGAAGGACCTCAATGACTTGGCCTTGCCTTGCCTTGCCTATGGAGCAATGAGCATTACCTGCTGATGTACCTGGTTGCTCTGAGACTTGTTTTACCGCTCATCCGAACATGCCAAGGTAATTTATGCTGTTGATGTGCCCAGCTTTGAAATGCAGTTTTGTTCCCTTGTTCTGACCAAACAAAAGTACACATTTTGTTTGATAGCCTTAAATATTCTTGTTATGTTGACAGCTAATACTCCTGGGTCTACTTATCAAAAAAGGAAAATAAAAATAAAAAGAAGCTAATACAGCTGGGTCCAATGTGGCCTTACCCGGGCGGGTTTGCCGAAGAACTTCCTGTTATCGTCCATGTAACGGTTATAACCTATTCTATTCTGAATGGCGATGTAACTTATTGGACATCAGTCATTGGAGCAGACTCTTTAAGTCATTAGATGACAAACCCTCCACTTGCGGGCATACTTCTGCGCATTTGCAGCATTTGTGTGTTTTTTGAGCCCCATACATGAGGTGTCACCTGTTATAATGAGTATTGAATTTTTTCTCTCGTTACCGTTGCTACAAATGTTTTTTGTTTAATGTTTTGTCAGGGCGTAGCTCTTGTGGAAGCAAGTAAAGCATGCCGTGGAGCATATATTTATATGACTGACGTTATGGCAGGATGGATTCTAGAGCTCAGCTGTGCACTGAGCTTGGATGATGAGCTCTCATGTGTTGTTGGTATTGCTGACTCATCGTCCTAGTTTGTGGCATAGCTGATGGCTATAGTCCGAAGGTTGGATCAATGGATTGATGTTCTAGCTGGCGTGAGAATAGAGAATGCTGTCATTTCATGTTTTTCTAATTCATGAACTAGATGTTTTATGTAACTTTTTAGTTGTTGCCAATTTTAAGCACAAATTGTTTGTTGCTTTTGCAGCATAAGTTCCATGGCTACTGACATTAGAGGATACGAAGTTAGCTAGAGTAAACCTTTTTTTATTTGTTGGCAAGAGTTCACTTGTTGAAACTACTTGTTATGTGTTGAAACCAATAAGGGTAGAGCTTATGAAATGGACTCTGTCGGTAATGAGCCCTGCTCAATAAGGGGCTTTTCATAGGGCTCGATTGCTAGTTTGACAGATTAAGGTTTAGCATACCTTCTAAACATATGATGACATCTGACCCAAATACATAGAAGTGCAAAGGCAGATAAGTGTATATAAACCTCTGAAGCAGCTTTGAAGTGTTCATGATTCTATCGAAATATTTACCCCTCTCAGAGATTTTTTTATGCTTCTTTTTCTTGTGGAGAAACTTTTCTGACTTGTTAGAACCTTACATCATTGTTTTCAACTCATGCTTGATCTGTTCTCTATGGCATGTGTATCTGGATAGTTATTCTAACAATCAGCCTTTCCAAATTCTTTCATCTCCAAGTATTACATTAAAATCCTTGTCTTCACTTATTGATGGCACAAAAGTGGGTCCTCTTTCTGCTTCAAAAAGTCTTCTTTGATGTGCAACTCGATAAAATTAGTAACACCTGTTTCCAGGAGCAATAAATTAGTCACTATCATTTCCTTGAGAAAAAGGGAAAAATTATTCAATACCTCCGGGAGTAATGCACCCTCCTCTCACAAGACTAGCAGACCCCCACCATAAATTTTGTCCATGGAACCCACTATTAGGTGTTTTTGTCCAAAATGAAAGAAAGAACTGTGGAGAACTCTGTTGTTGGCATTCTGTAGTTTGGTTTCAGAACAATGTGCTCAGATGGTCTATTCTTTTATGGATGGTATGTTTGGGGAGACCAACTACTAGGGACATGCTTCTGAAGTGGGGGACTATTACCAATTCCTCTTGTGTGCTTTGCTGCCCATACCTCCAATGATTGGGGATTAGATGGGTTTTGTTATTGTTGTTGTTGTTGTCTTGTGTGCTTTGCTAGGGGATGAGGATAGTTGTTCCCATCTGTTCTTTTCTTGCCCTATCTCAGGCTGGATCTGGAGCCATCTTCTGCAAAGAGTGGTGTAAACGCATAGCGTGGAGTAAACAGAGGTGCTATGGATTTTTCTCCGGAATTGCGTTGGTTTGTCCGGTACTGTGGAGTTTAAGTCCATTCTGAATTATCTTCTTAAGATGGTTTTTTCAGCTGCTGTTTATCATATCTGGAAAATGAGGAATGCTGCTATTTACCAGAATTTGCACGGGGATAAGGAGGTCGTGATGAGGAAAATTTTCGAAGATGTCGGGACCTGCCTTTTTTTCTTGGAAGTCAGTCAAGGATTCTGCTGTATAGTATAGTATAGAATTGTCTTGGAAATGTCAAATTTGTGTAAAGTTTTTCTTTGTAATGTGTTTGGGGGTCCAAAGGATACTCCCTTGCCTTCTTTTGTTGGTTGTCGTTTCTAATAAAGAAATCACTTCAAAAAAGAAAGAAAGATGCTAATTACCTGTTTTGATTTTGTAAGTAATTTCCCTTTCCCTTGGTAAATCGTTTGAGAAATCCTTCATCCAACCATAGCCTTAAGAAGCATGTCCCTCGGGTTGTTGGCGACCTCAGGACAGGTTCACTGATGAGTGTCCTACGAAAATGCTGCTGCAGGTGGTTGGAAAGAAAACAGAAACTATGTGAGGATCAAGGGGCGTAGGTTGTTTGTATCATGGTTACTAGTTCTTGAACCCTTGGTGTAATAGTTGAGTCTTCACTGATGTAAACATTTGCGAAGGGATTAGATTGTTGTCGTAGATTGTGATGAACCCATTTCTCTGTTTGTAATAAACTGGAAATTATACATGCATTATCTTTGTATTCTATGCTGGGCCGGGCTCTTCCGCTTCTGTATTCCTTTCCATTGTAAGGTTGGAATCTGCCCTGTCCATTTTTTTTATGGTTCGTTATTTACGGTTTTATGAGTTGTTCTTGGTTATTTAGGCTTGAATCAATCCAATCCGATTTTCGAGAACTCTTGAGCTAAACATGCAACTAAAATAGATACTACCAGTGGAGTAAACATGAGCGTGCAGTTCATTACAGTTTTTGAAGTTTGTCGAAGTCGGAAAAAAAAAAAAAAATACCAGCTCGACTTGAGAACAGCCGAGGAAATAGTGGAATGTGGAGGCAAAGTAGCAGATGAAACAGAAGCCAGCTAATCCCCAAGGGCTTGGCCTAGTGGCGAAGGCTGACTTGGGAGTTTGTCCCCTCCTAAGGACTCAGGTTCGAAACCTCGCAAGCACTATAAACTCCTTTGGAGCCAGTCTATACAGAGAATTTGCTTTGCTTAGGCTTCAAGTGGGGCCCTGCTGCCTGCTGGTGAACGGTGGGTTTATGGTTCCCAGGATTAGGCGAAATACGCGTAAGCTGGACCGACCACTTGGTTATGAAAAAAGAAAAGAGAAAGAAAACCGAAGCCTACATAGCCTATGTCCTTACTCCTTCCCTTTATAAAATTGGGCTTTACAATTCCCGTAAGAATGCAATTCTCATTCATCCTTAAAATGAATTTTGTTCATATTTAGCTTGCCAAAATATTTGAACAATTCTTCCATTTTCCAAAAGATTGACTTAACTCAAACAGCCAACAATTCTTGTAATGCATTAACCAAAATATTTCATGAAGTTCTTTCTTTTCAACCGAAAATTGAGACAGTACGGTGGCTTGAAAATATATGCATGACCCCTACGTTTTGCTAGATTCTAAAACAAAAGAATATAGTTAGCAAAAGAATGCAAACTATAAAATCAAATAAAGAGCATAGTCATGTAATTTGATCCATTAAGATACCTCCTTCCCAAAAATATTGTCTGGTCTGCAAAACAATAACTTCAAAATAATGCATTTTTATCAGAAAAATTCAAAATTTTTGCCACTGATTATTAGAAATCAACGAGTTCTTTTAATTTATTAAAACAAGTTCGAACTTTTCTTGATAAAATTGCATTTCTGAAGTTCTTGTCTTGCAGACCGGACAATTATTTTAGGACGAAGGGAGTAGTAAATAGGAATGCTAACTAAATTGCATTTTAGCATACTAGCTCCATCCAATTAAAGATACAAAAGTTCAGCAGTTGAAGAAAAACACCAAATTATAATGCAAGTTAGCTCAAGAAGAAAACTATGAATACACCAATTGTCCCGAGCTCATACCAAGATTGAACAGATTATAAACCACTAAAATTTCTCTGCAGCATACAATCTTAATCCACTCCACCATAGCTCCCCTCCTCTCCCTCAAATTCCTGTTCAAAGTATCTCTGGAACAATCAGCAAAGAGTTTTAGGTGGTGGTTGTACAACAAAAATTAGAAAGCTGTGATTCTCCAATTCAGAATCCAAAAAAACTTAAACTCAGATAATTTTCGGCCTAAAAGCATAGCATAAACAGAAGTTGTAGCAACAACAATTTTGGGGTGCTCAAGTATGAATCGGCAGCACAAAAAAAGCCATTGCAGACACGCTAAGAGTTCAGGGTGCTAACTTATTATGGCCAATCCGATACTTCCTGAATCTAGCTTATCATATGTAGTTTGAAGGTTGAGAAAGGGCAAATGTGAGATATCAGAAAACCCTCAGGGAGAAAAGGGAATGTTCTTAAAGTAAAAACATAAATACAAACTTCCACTGTAGTCATTTAAAAAGAGTACTTCAAAACATGTGGACGGTGAATGAAAAATGATGATCTAAGATGGGTTAAATCCAAAAGTATGAAACACAATTAGAATATGTTGATATAAGCCATTAATTTGGAGGAAATTTCATGCGGTAAAGGTAAGTTGTTGAGTTTGCTTAAGAGATACAAGGAAATGACAGGAAAACAAAGTGACAGATAAGGAAAACAAAGTGACGGACAAAGCGAAACAAAGAATTACCTGGGGAGTGAAAGTCAGACCAACCCTAACCTCTCCACGAAATTCCTGGTCTTTCACAACATTGTATGCAGTTGGTGGAGTGCTTCCTTCTACGAAAGATGGTCCTAACGGAATGCTGCAAGGACCATTACATCATAATCAATTATAACTCTCCTTGTCTAAAATTTTCTTCTTTGCCGTTCAAAAAAAAAACAATCAACTACAACTCTAGCATCCTATAAGAGAGGGAGATTAATGTGCAGGCTCAAAAATTGCCTTCAAACTTACCACATGGTGAATCATGATAGGTCCTAGATTTGCATGGGGGATGGTAAACCAATAATACCTCACCACGGGTTTTAATATTGGTCTAATGACAGGCCCAAGTATTATTGCTCCAAAGGACTTCAAATACAAGGATGTCATAAATTACGATCGAAGTTCTTGCTTTAATCACAAGTGTTTGTATCGGAAGCTCAATGTCACTTTCCAAATTTTCAGAAATGCACCCATAGATACCCATAATGTCGAAGTAAATTCCATTTGAAGAGTCACATGCACTGAAAATGTGGATGTGTGACATGCGTAAAGATGACAATAAAAGTACTTTTGATCCATCTCATGCATTTAGATGCTAATGTGCTGAATTAGTATGGAGAAATGAAACGCAAAAGAGTACTTACATTGCCTCTCCAACAAAATCATCTTCACTCAAGATATCGCTATCCATAATTTTGATCTTGATTTCTTCAACACTATTAGAGAGTGTGAATGCAAAGGTCTCGTTCCATTCAGGAGTAGTTCCCTTACCTGTGTAAACCATGTATCAGTAGAAATAAGGAAAAGGCAGAGACTTTATATCCTTAGTTAACGATTCTTTTAATATTTCAAACAGATCATTTGCCAAAAGAAAGTCTAAGCACCAACGGAGAAAAATCCATGAAATCGACTGTAGTGGGCAGAACGTGACAGAGAATTGGGCCAAACTGTTAATGCTTGGGCGCACACGCTGGAATGGGCGTGTGGCCAAACCGGAACACTAAATGGCCGAGCCGGCACGCCAATTGGGCCGAACCGGTGCCTAGCAGATAAGCAGCCCAAGCCGTTGGGTGTTTGGCCTGATGAGCTGGTATGGGCATGTGGCCTGTCACGTATAAGCCCAAGTCCGTGGAATTGCGGAGTTAGGCCGGGCTGGGTCAGATGAGGTCCGGCCCGAGTGGAGACGAATAGTCCGCGTGCAAACCGGAGGTTCACGTGATACTCAATGTGTCATGCATGACACTACTCCAAGAAGAGGTTAGGACATGTGCCGAGCAAAAGCTTACTTGGAGCCCAAATGAGTCACTCTATAATCTTTATAAAGTATTGTTCTAAACCCTAGAGAGGTATGCTGCTACTATTTACTCTTGAGCTCTGTACTTTTCTCTATTCCGGTTGAGGGGGACTTAGGCATTGAAGTGCCTGGCGGCTGGGTAGGCACTAACGGTGTTCTCTCTTGCAGACCTGGGTTGAGGAAAGTGTTGCCACCGTCCAGAACCGAACCTGAGTTCCAAAGGAGAACTGGATGTTCAGATGTACACCTCCCCTTACCTTTCTGTTTTTGCTTCTAAGGGTGTTAATAGATTTATATTATTCTCCAATATAGATACTAGGATTAGCCAGGGTTCTAAAACTCGCTAGGCGCTCCCAGGGCGGCCGGGCACCTTCTAGTTTCTAGGCCGATTACTTGGCGTCAGGTCAGGCGACTAGAAGGGCGAGTTGGGCTAGTCAACTAAGAGCCTTCTAGAGCCTAGCCGGCGAGTACTCGGCCTTCCAGACTTTTGGGATTTGCCTCGGTGGAGGAAAAAAACCTGAGAGGGAAGAAAAGAAAAGCATTGTAACGATAAACCACGTGATGCAACGCTGCTTTTCTGTTCCTGAGTCCGACAAATGATAACCGCGTAAGGGTCCATGTCAGCTGCTCCAAGAACATCAATCTCATTAATCAGTAAACAGATATGCCAGAATATATCTCTAGTACACAAATTGCCAGAATCAAAAGTTGGAAAAGGAATGGTATAAGAGCATTTGCCTCATTGATGATGGCAACAGATTCATTTCCAAATCAAGCGATAAAAAATAGATTGAACTTTAAAGAAACCAAAAGCATCCAGTAGTAATCCGAAAATGCGAACGAGGAGGAGGTGGTGGTCGGATGAGGAGGAGAGAGAAGAGGGTTAGGAGGAGGAGGAGGAGGAGGGAGAAGACGACGGAACAAAACGACGTCGCCCTGACATAAGCCATTTGTGAAGAGAGGCGATGTTATACAAAACGACGTCGTTTTGGATACATGATATAGGTTCAACCTATGTCATGTACCCAAAATGACCTCATTTTTGTCCTCACTGTGGGAATGCAAATTAATTCTGGCGATGTTATGCAAAACGACGTCGTTTTGGGTACATGACATACGTTCAACCTGTGTCATGTACCCAAAATGACGTCGTTTTGTCCTTCCTGTGGGAATGCAAATTAATTCGTCACTCAAGATTTATTTCGAGATTATTAATCTGATCAAAATTGTTCAACATTTAGAACTTATCGATAAGATTAACTTCGTTAATTTTTATAAAATTTTAATTCTTATTAGTTCATGATCGGAGAAGATTAGTGTGAATTTGTTTTTATAAAAATAAATTTAACCACATTCGATCCAACCCCTTTTTCAAAGGATAATGCCAATTAAGAGTAATTGCTCGATTGTGATTCATTACAAGATTATTGATACGATCTTATCAGTTCATGTTGTAGATCTAGTCAAGATGATTAACCGTAATAAAAATCATGTGAATCGATTATTGAATGATACATAATCGAAAGCAATTTAAGTGAAATTTTTCTTCAGATAATAGGTTTGCCTACACTGGATCAAAATCATTTTCAGCAAGAGAATATAATTTGCCCAGGAATAAAATGAAATGAGATTCAACGAGTCCATCTCCTTCTGTGAAACCAAAACCATTACTCAAAGTATAAAGCTACGTTTTTGTTGAATTTTTGCTTTGAGAAATCATGAAGGAGAGATGCAAGGAAATCCCTGAAGAATTGTGAGAATCGATACTGAATCGTCTATCGCATGGCGATCTGCAATCCCCTTCGTTGGTCTGTAAGCAATTCCTTTCAATCACCAATCGATTTCGTGAAAAAGTTGGTGGCCAGTAGCGACGTGTTCATGAATCATCATCAGGAGAGCTGTGATGGGATTAGGAGGGACAGAGGGAGAAGAACCCTGGGTCGAACGCAGAGAGTATCAAATCCAATGCACTCTGATCGTAAGTGTCTCTTCTCTTCTCTTTTGGTTTATGTGATTTTTGTTTTGGGTTCTCAATCATAGTTTCCTTGCATTGCTGGGCTGATGATGATTCATGGTGGACGTTGATGAATCAGATTTTCGTTTAGGCGGATAAAAATGTAGTATTCTAAAGAGACAGATTCTAGTGCTAGTTAGCTTATCTCTACTTTATTAGTATATTTTAATGCTGGAATTTGTTGCATAGACATCACTTTCTTTGTAGAAACTTTGATAAGCTTGGCTTGTCTTATGTAACACCAAATGGTTTTGAATCTTTTGATGTAATAGTTGAGTCTTTCACTGAA